>CM028891.1:6433613-6463016 GCA_016801885.1 Toxotes chatareus | reverse complement strand
TATACCTTTTTTTATTCTATTTTATTATTTATTTATTCATTTTATCAGAAGGGGCGCAACCAGTTTGATGGAAACCCCCGGAACCCCTTATGATAATACTTTGAGTTTGGGGTTTAACCCGGTTTCCACCATTGAATAATCGAAAATTTTAAAAATTTCCCCACGCTTTACCTATTTCCAATTTTTATTCTAGATTTATGCCCTTTTTTATTTTTTTTTTTTTCTTTTTTTTTTTTAATTTTTTATCTTTTAGAGTTTTTTTTATTATTTCATGGTTTTCTTTTGCCCTCTTGAGCTTTTTTTTTTTTCTATAAGTCCTGACTTTTTCTTAGCCCTCTTGGCTTTTTTTTTTTTTTTTTCTATAAGTCCCTGCCTTTTTTTTGCCTTTATTTTTTTTTTTTTTTTTCTATAAGTCCCTCCCTTTTTTAGCCGTTTTGAGTTTTTTTTTTTTTTTCATAAGTCCCTGCCTTTTCTTCTCCTTTTTGAGCTTTTTTTTTTTTTTCTATAAGCCCCCTGCCTTTTCTTAGCCCCTCTTGAGCTTTTTTTTTTCTATAAGTCCTGTTTTTTCTTAGCCCCTCTTGAGCTTTTTTTTTTTTTCTAAAAGTCCCTTTTTTTACCCTTTTGAGCTTTTTTTTTTTTTTCCTATAAGCCCCTGCCTTTTCTTAGCCTCTTGGCTTTTTCTTTTATTTCAAGTTTGGTAGTTTTGGTCTTCCAGACTTTTCGCTTCTCTTGCTTTTCAGTTTTTTCTCACTTTTTCTTTTTTTTTTTTCTTTCTTTAATTTACTTAAATCAATACCACCTGAATGTGGTCCTGCCTTTTTTAAAAACCCCACCCCTCCCAGGCCCCCTTACATCCAAACTGCCCTGGAACGAGGTGGGGGGTTTTTAAAAAGTGCCAAAGTCGGGGCCAAATCCAAAAAAAGGAGATATTGAGATCCGCTCAAGGGCAATTTAAAAAATTAAAAAAAAAAATTCGTTTATTCGCAAGAAACTCAAACCCCGTCAAAAAGGTTTTTAAATCAAAGGAGTCCTTTTGTCTTCTTTTTTCCCCGGGGCCACCTCCCCTTGAGCTGATAATCAAGTATAGTTTAAAATCTACATCGCCGGGGCTCATTAGGTCTGTCTCTGTATCTTTTAAGAAGAAAAATACGGGAATTATTCTTTTCCCAAAGGAAAAAATTTTGTTTGATTCGGCTTGTAGGTCAGGGTGCAATTTTTTTCCCAAGCCGCATCAAGACCCTCGTGCCAAAACTGGGAGGGCTGTTTTGCAGCTGCAGATGCATCCCGAGATCCTCAGCCACCCTGTCCAATGTCCGTGTCCCCCACACACAGCTCTTCCGGGCACAGTACATGCGGATGGGATTTTTGGCCCCCGATATTTGTGAAGCACTGACCATGGATTCTTTTTTAAAACGTTTCCGGCGTTTCCTGCATCACAGAACAACCCCCGTTCTTCCCCCTGAAGGGGACCCAAGGCCAAAAAAAGGAAGTATCCCGGTTTTTAGTCTCTGGGGGGGGAATTTTCAGTGCTTCCATTAAGTTGAATATGTTTTCCCCTTACTGGATGATGTCCTAAAAGGCCAGCTTATGTGCATGTTTTTGAGTCACACTGCTCAAAGCCCTTGGCTGCTCAAGGATGCCCCTCAAGGGAAAGCACCCAAAACAGCAGCAGTGCAGAGGAAGGGGGGTGCCCATATGAAAGTCTCAACCCCCTTTTGGATGTTCTGGGACAGCCCAAAGATGGGCAAGAAGAGGGCGGGGGAAACCGCGTCTTCTTGAGGAGAAAGATGGCGGACCGCTGTTGGCGGGAGCCCAGAGGGTTTTTCCAAATTTTTCATCCTGCACTATATGGAAAACCTTGAAATCCCTGTTTCACTTCAACAAAAAAAAGAAATGCCCCAGGATTGAGGACTTTACACACGGGCGCTTTTATCTAATTGTAGTGCTGCTGGTTCTCCCAGGCTATGGATAAATTTACATGACCCCCAAGATCTATACTACCACCGAACAACCTGTCACACACAAAAGGACCCAAACAATTTCTAACCAAAATAAAGGGGGGGAAACAGCTCCGGGGAAAAACAAAACACTAAGACAAACCAAAGAAAGCTGCCCCCATCAATCCCCTTTCCCCTTCCCGGAGGGCACCCAAACCGGGGACCGTTCTGTAAAGATCTGCCCCAGCCGGGGCGGAATCAAGGTAGTATTAACAGGTACTTTCGGGAACCCATCAAAAACCCAAATTTTGGTCTTTAAAACTTTTCAGCACCCCAAAATCATTTGGGCCCCCGCAAAACCGAAAGGTCCCTTGAGTCACCTGAAATTAAGGGGGGAAAAAAAACTAAACAATTTGGAAAAAACGTTTGGGGCCCAATTTGATTTCCCTCTGCCTTGAGAAGGGCTCCCCAAATTTATCCCCTTAGTTTTTACACAATCCCTCTGCAATGTTCCAAAAAAGACAAAAAACAAAGGAAAAAAGGGGGGGCGTTTTTACTGAGAATGCGTTAGATGCAAAAATCACAAAGCGAAATGAAAAATGTATTCATACTATCACCCCGCCCCAAATAATTTCAGGATAGGGGTATAGACCACTTTCTGACCATTTTTTGTGAGCATTTTGAATCCCAAAAAAATTGATTTTAAAGAAAGAATGAGTTCTATTTTTTTAAAACTGGGCTAAAAAAAGAATAAAAAAGGGGTTAAAAGACTTCAAACAATTTGAACGACCAACTAATAATGGCCCCCACAAGAAAAAAAAATTTCTCCAAAACACAAATTGATCTCATTTTTAGTAAAAAACCCGAGAAAAAAAAACTTCTTGGTTTGTTTTCCTATATGACCTACAAAAAAATTAAAAAAAATGGGTTTTGTTTCCAACAAGAAAAAAAAACCCCCTTGGAATGGGGAAACATAATGCTTTTAAAGGGAAGAACGTCAAATGATTGAAAATTTTTTACCAAGATGAATAGAGGCCTTGGAGCCCTTTTAAGGGGAAAGGAAAGAATTAAAGAGAAATACATAAAACCTTTAAATGGGCAGGAAGGTAATTCCCGGTTTAAAGACGAAAGATGAAAAAAATCAAAAATAGAAACTTAAAACCTCTCAAAAAGTGGGGGAATGAATTAAAAAAAGGCAAGTTTTTTTTTGGGAAATTTTTAAAAAGGGAAAAAGGGAAATAGTAAACTGAATGGGGAAAATAAAAAACTAACAAAGAGAGACGAAAAACCAGGAAAGGGGGCAAAAGAGAACCCGGGGAATTAACAGTCCTAAGAAATTGTTATTTTAAAACTTATTTATCGAGTAAAATTTTGGGAAATTTTCCAAAAATTAAAGACTTAGAGCACAAATTTTACTAAACCGTTTTTAAGATAACAAATTCCTGAAAGAAGGTTTGGATCCAAGACTTTAAAATCCTAAAAAAGATAGTTAATTACCAAATTTTAAAAAAAAAAAATTCCTCCCCCAATTACACATCTAGTTAATCTGTCTAAAAAGTCCATTTTTTTCCCGTCATGAAAGGCGGTTTTGGTTTATCTTTGGGGGGGCTAAAAAGGCCCATTTTTTTGAAAAATTAAAAAAAATAGAAGGGGGGGCCGGGGGCTTTTTTTAGACTTGAAAAAACATTTGAACAGAAACCCTAATGTTCTTCTTTCAAAAATTTAAACTTCAACTTTTTTGATGATGAAATGGAAAAGGAAAAAAGAAATTAAAAAATATGGCCAAAATTTTGGCCCCCCAAGGTCCCTAACAAACATCAGTAAAAATGATGGTCTTTTTCATAAGAAAAATGGAAAAAAGATATCCTTGAAAAAAGGGAAAGATCCAGATTTTCAATTTTTTAAAAATTTGGGATTTTTTAAAATTTACATATCCTTTAAGAAACAATAAAACAAGGTAAACTGTTAAATTTTAAAAGCTTTAGAACCCCAAAAAACCCCCCTTTGATGCCTAAACATATATGCACTCAAAATTTTTCTCATATTGATAATCAAAGTGTCCCAAATGGAAAAAAAACACCACCATTAAACACTTTTAACAAACCTTAGTATTAGACAAAAGCCATCAAGTTTTTATCTTTTAATATGTTCAAAAAAAAACTTTTTACCTTTGATAATTTTGTATTCTTGCCAATGTTAGTTTACTAAAATAGTAATGATTCTGCTCCTCCATTAAAGGGTTCATATACCCCAGACAAGAAGAAAACCAGGCGACCAGCAGAGCTCACTGTTAAGCAAGACTCTGAGTTTGGGGCAGCTTTTCTTTAAACCCAATTTTGAACTCAAAAGGAGATCAAAAGATAAGCACCCTCACTGGTTTTAAACTGATCAAATCATGGCTTAATCCCAATCGTACCATCAACCCATAAACCACGGTTATAATCCCCTGATTTGTAATTTTTAAATTGGATTTTTATTGTTTTGAAACTGTTTTTGTTTCCTGATTTTTTTGTTTGTTGTCCTGTTTTGTTTGGAAGGCTGTTTTGACAGATTTTTATATTTGTTGTATTTTATGTATTTTTACTTTTCTGGACTGTGTGTTTGTTTTAATACCCGGTTTTTTTTTTTTCCTGCTCAGGGGCCAAGATGAAAATTTTTGGTAGCTAATTGGGAAGGGTGAGAGCTACTTCCCTTTCCCTGCCCAGCGCTGTTTTTCCTTCAGCTGCAAACACCGCAGAAAGGGTTGGTACAACAGGGGAAATCTCTAAAAACTGCCAGAGAAATAGGGAATAAAAAGCCCAAACCATCTAAACAGGAAAGGGAAAGGGGGCCCAAGAGAAAAAAGGATCTGTCCAATGGCAGAAGCCATGGAACCATGCCAGAGCACCTAAAATAAAAACAGCAGAAATGTGTCTCCCCTTTTAGCCCGTTTTGGAGTCGGGGTTTTTCTGTAGCTCAGCCGAGCTTTCATGTCCTTTTTTATCCTGTTTTCCCCGGTCACCAAAAAATTTTAACGGGCTTGAGAGTGTCCAACAAAAACCGCAGCCATCCTAAAACGGAGCCCACCGTGGGGGGAGACACAAACAGAGACAGAGAGGACAAAAGTCAGAGGGGGGGGGCCAAGAACCAAAGGGGGAGGGGAAGAACAGGAGAGGGGGAGGAAGAGAGGAAGCCAGAAAGGGGAGGGAGAGAGAGGAGGGGCGGGGGAAGGAGGAGAGGGGTAACCCATCAACCAAAATTTAAAGGTTCAAATCCCAAGAAAAAGGATTTTATTCTTGGGAAATTTTTCTTAGGTTGCCGAGTTATTTTGTTTCCGTTTTTGTTTAAGAAAACCCCTGTTTTTGGAGGGGGGTTTTTTTTTTTGTATTCCCTTAGTTTATTCCTTTTTACCTTTTTGGGTTTTTTTTAACCCGCGTTTTTTTTGGTTCCCCCAAAACCAAGTTTAAAAAGCTGGAGTTTAACCGGGTGGGGGGAAAACCCAAAAGGGAACGGCCCGCCCGGGGGGAAAAAAAAGGGGAAAAACCCAAAAGGGGATTTTAAAACCAAAAGGGGGGAAAGAAGGGCCAGAAACGACAAGGAGGGAAAAGGGGGGACTGGGAAAAAAGGGCCTAGGGGGAGGGGGAAGGGAATAAAAGAGCCAAAAGAAGGGGGAAAAGGGGGGACAAGGGGAGGGGGCCCAAAAGGGAAAAGGTTGCCATCGGGGGTTTTCGGGGGGGAAAAAAGAAGCCCCGGGAAAGGGGCCCCTTTCCCAAGCAAACCAGTCACAAAGCGAAATGGGGGGGTCTCTAGTAAAACCCAAAGGGTTTTAAATTCCCCCCCTGTGCCTAACCCAAACCCTTTTTTTTTTCCCTTCCTTGTTTCAAGGAAAAACCAATTAAAATCGGTTAAAAAGGGTTGTTGCGATTCCAACCCCCCAGCCATCCAAAAGGGGAAGGGGGAAGCCCCCTTTGTGGGGGGAAAAAAAAACGGGGGACAAAAAGCGGGAAAAATTTTCCACAGGAGGGGGTGCCAAAACCAAAGGGCAGGGAGGGGCCGGAAAAGGGGGGGCCCTAGAAAAAGGGCGGAAAAGGGGACCGAGAAGGAAAGGGGGGGTAAGAGGGAAATTTGAGGAGACCAAAGGAAGGGAGGGAGGAAAAAGTGGTTTAAGGAAGAAAAAGCCCAGGGGTGGGGGTTTTGCCAAACCCGGTGGTCCCCTTTTGAAATTTAAAATTTCTCCCACAACACGAAAAGCTTCCATTTTTTTAACCAAATTTGGGGGGAAGGGGGCCCCGGGAAACCGGGCAATTTAAATTTCCCCCCTGTGGCCCCAAAACCCAAATAACCTTTTTCCTTTGCCTGAAAGCATCAGGTAAACCCCCAAGGCCCTTTTTCCCTTAAAAGAAGCGGGATAAATGAAGTGGGGAAATTTTAGGAAGTTCTTTGTCTTTTAAATTGGAAAAACCCCAAAAGAAGGGGGGAAAATGCCCATCCCCTCGGGGAACCCAAAGGGAAAAAGTCCTTTAGTTGGGTTTCCCCCTTTTTCTTTTTCACATTTTTGGGATGGGGTGTAAAAGGGTCCCGGTTTAAAGGCCCCGGTTTTTCCCTTTTTCCTTCGGGACTGAGGGGGCCCAAAAATGTATGGACCCCCGGGCCCCCACCCAAGTCTGTAATTTTTATCCCAACCTTTTTTTTGGGTTTTAAATCTCCCTTTACACACGGTTTGGTTTAACCTGCCCTCCAAAAAACCCCCTCAAAAATTATTTACAAATTTTTACAGGCTATTCCCTCTCGGGCCAAAATTTGAAAAACGGGGTTATAAATTTTCCCAAAAAACCCATTTTCATTCCAAAAACCTTAAACAAAGAAAACTTTTTCCTCAATTTTTTATTTTTCCCCTTTTAAAATTATTTTGGTGGAATGTCAAAAAATTTTGAATACCCTTTTTCCCCCCCGGGTTTTCCCACCAAATTTAACATTTTCCCGAAATTTGGCTTAATCAAAATTTAATTTTTGGAATTTTGTTTGCAATTCTCCAAAAAACCCACCATAGGAGGAATTACGGGAGAGTGGGGGACCAAAGAAAGGGGGAGAGTTTTTTCCCCCTTTGGGGCCATAACCCAAAAATTGGGAGATAAAACCATGCCAAACCCTCAAAACTGTTGGGGAAAACCCAAAGGGGGGCCCAGCCCCCGGTTTTTTCGGCATTTTTTCCCCAAATTTGGCTCCATTTTCAACCGGGTTAACCTTTTTTCGGTGTTTTAAAAGCCTCCGGGTTAAACAAAAATTTTTTTTTCCCTTTGTGGGGAAACTCCTGGGGTTAAATGGGGAAGGTAAATTTATGGAAAACTTTCCCCACTAAAGATTAAGTTTTTTTCCCCCAATTTTTTTAAAATTTCTTTTTTGAAATTTTCCTTTTTTCCACGGGAAGTTTTCTAAGGGGTCCCAAAAAATATGACGCCATTTTTACAAAAAAATTTTTTAATTTTCCTTTTTTCAAAACTTAAAATGTTGTTTTGTAAAAGTTTTTCAACCAGGCTAAAACCACACCTTTTTAAAAATCCTTTGGTAAGTGCCCTTTTGTTTTTTGGGTATTTTAATAAATTCTGGGGCAAGGATTTTCTTCTTTACTTAAAAATTCCCCCAACTGTTCTCCCACTTTCATAAAACCACTTTTTTCCCCCTATTGTCCCGCCTTTACTTTTTTTTTCCCGGCCTTTTTTTTTTTTTTTTTTTTTTTTTTTTTTTTTTTTTTTTTTTTTTTTTTTTTTTTTTTTTTTTTTTTTTTTTTTTTTTTTTTTTTTTTTTTTTTTTTTTTTTTTTTTTTTTTTTTTTTTTTTTTTTTTTTTTTTTTTTTTTTTTTTTTTTTTTTTTTTTTTTTTTTTTTTTTTTTTTTTTTTTTTTTTTTTTTTTTTTTTTTTTTTTTTTTTTTTTTTTTTTTTTTTTTTTTTTTTTTTTTTTTTTTTTTTTTTTTTTTTTTTTTTTTTTTTTTTTTTTTTTTTTTTTTACTTTTTTCAGTTTTATTATTTTTTTCTAATAAGTCATTTTTTGGGTCTTTATATTCTTTTCTGTATTATCTGTATATTCTGAGTGCCTGTCCCCGGGCCCCATCTCCCTTTTGCTGCTGAAAAGGGAAAACCCCCAGGGGGACTTTTAAAAAAGGTTTTTATCTTTTATTTTTATCTTATCTACTTTTATGAAAAAAAAGGGCAGAGATGATGGGGGAACCATTCTAACTTTTATTTTATTGCCATCAATTAAATTTCCCAATTAAATTTCAATTTATTCATTAATTATACAGCCCTTGAGAAAGAGAAAAAACTTTCTTTTCTTCTCTCAGAAGAAAAACTCTCTTGAGAAAAAGAAAAAAATTTCCCCATTGGGGGGAAAAAGAAAAAAAATTCTCTTTCTCAAAAGAGAAAGAACCTGAAAAAAAGAGAAAAAATGTGGGGGGGAAGAAAGAAGGCTGAGAAAGAAAGACAGAAAGCAGAGAAAGAGAGATTTCTTTTTTGGGCCAAAGGGGGAGAGAAGAATTCTTCTGGAGGGAAGAAAAGAGAAACAGCAGAAAGTTGAGATGAAAAAAAAGAAAGAGGGGTTTTCTCTCTTTTTCCCCCGGGGAAGAAAAAAAGGTTACTTAATCGGTTTTACTGAATTACCCCAAAATTAAAGTTTGGGAAATTAAATAAATAAAATCCTATATACATAAAAGTGGCAAATATAACAATCACACAAAATAACGGCAGATAATAATGATATAAGATAAAATCAATATAATTGATTTTTTTAGAATTTAATAAAAAAAATAATAAAAAGAATAATAACAAATAAAATATAGAATAAATTTTGGGAATAAAATCCTTCATACACAAAATGAAAAACACACGGAAATTAAATTCTAACACTAGGACTAAAAAGAAAAGAAAAACATCCAACAAAAACCTGAGCTTTCGGGCCCTTCCTTGATCCCAAATCCCAAAATGTCATTATACGAAATCTGCTCCCATTGAAGGGGATTGATATTACAGAAAACCACTGGAGAACCCGGCCCAAAAACCCCACTGGCGTTAGGGAAAAAACCTCTGTTTCTCGCTGAAGGGCAAAAGAAGGTATGTTTCCCCTTTTTTCCCCCCCCCTTTCCATCGATAGAGACAAAAAGAGGGGAAAAAGCGTCTCGTTTCTCATCTGTCTCAAGGAAAAGAGGGGAAGCCTTTGGAAATTTCGCTCTCTGCCTGACAGAGAAAGAGAGAGATCTTTTTGTTTTCCCCTTTCTTTTGCCAGAGAGGGGGAAAACCCAGAGAGAAAACACAGAGGAAAAACCTTTAATTATGTATGAAAAAAAAAAAATGTCTGTAAAATTTCAATCAAAATTTTTAAAAAGATCTCCTTGTTTCTTCTTCGCCCCTGAGAGAGAAAAGAAAAAAAAACTCTCTTTTCTCTCAGGGAGAGAGAGGGGGAAATTTTCGGTGGGGGGTCACATCTGCGGGTTAGCCTCCGGATTTTAAACCCTCACAGACCCCTCTAACCCGTTATCGGGTGGATCCGCGCATAGGGAAACCCAAAAAGCGATTGAATTTGCAAAAAGACTTTGGGTAGTCGGGGACCCCGGGGGACGCACCCCAAGAGCTGTCCCTACCTCCTCAGAAACGTTGACCAGGGGAAAGGGCCCCTATTTATATCATCTGGCTGCCGCCGTAGTGACGCCAGAGCCGTTCCCCCTGGGCATCAAAGGCAGGTGAGATGGTGACGTCATGGGGCCCACCTCCTCGACCCGCTTTTTTTTTTGACTACTACAGTTCCTTAAAAGGTTTTAAGTGAAAACCCCCAAAGTGTAGGGGGTGTTCTGTTACATCAGTCAGATTGGTGAAAATTAAAAGCTTTAAAAAAGGGTGGAAAAAATTTAAAATGACGTTACCCTCTCCCTTTTGTCTTTATGTTAAATTTCCGTAGGTTCATACAGGGATAAATAAACAAGTTTCCATTCATGCACCTGTCCAAAACAAGATGTTGCAGGGGGGATTGTGATCCACCATGTTTTCAGCCTTGGCCCTTATTAAAAATTTTTGAACTGAAAACTGAACCATCGGGGCCCAACAAAAATTTAAGAAAGTTCTAAAAAAACCATCAACAAACTCAGAGAAAGGGCCCTTATAAATCCCTTTTTTATTGCACATTAAAATTTTTTAAATTTAAAAATTTATCAACTGTCAATATAAAGTTTTTATTTTTCCCAACTAGTTATTGTAAATAAAACACATATTTAAGGGCCGATTCTTTTGTATCAAGTTATATTGACTTTCAAAAAAACCCCATTGAAACCCCCCAACAGAATGGCACTGGTTCTTTTCAGAACTCCCGGGGGCGGGGTTTTCCCAAAGTTTTTAATAAAGCTAAATTATGAATCAAAAGGGAAAACCCGGTTTTTATGTTTGTGTCATTAAAATTGGTACAAGTAAAAAAAGACACATGGGGAAAAAGCAGACATTCCAAATATGGGCGAAACATTCAATCAAATTTCTTATTTAAAAATTTGAAAAGCTAATACAGAAATGGCCCCAAATTTAAATTTAAAATTTTGGGGAAAAACCCTTCATCAGTGTGTTCTTGGATGGTTACAATAGAGTGCAAACCAGAAGGAAAGGAAAAAAAAAAACAAAAACAAAAAGAAGTTTATAAATCCATTGACTTTAAAAAAATTGGATTAATTTAAAAATTTTTAAAAAACCATCAAAAAAAGAGAAAAAAATAAAAAAAAGGGAATGAACTAGAATGGCCTAAGTTTTAAAAAATTTTAACACACATATATATACATTATATATAGGATTTTTTTTTCCATTTCTTTTAACCGGTAATCCATTGAAAAAATTCTCATTTGCAGGACAACCTGGCCACAGACAAACAAAAGATAAGAATATTCTTAATATCAATAAAATAAAGGAAATTTGGGGGCATATATAAAAAGGAAAAAAGTTCAAAAAAAACCCAAAACAAGACAAGGATTTTGGGTTTTGGTTTTTGTAATGTATTCTTAAAAAGAAGAAAGGGGTATTAAGGAGTTTACAGTCTTTTGGGAAGGGATTCCAGTCTTTTGGGAGAAATTGAAAAAAAAACCAAAAAAAGGGAAAGGTATTTGGGGAATCGGGGGGTTAATAAATCGGAGAAAAAGACGAGACTAGAGTTCAATATTGAGCAAAAGGGGGAAAAAAGAACATTAAAATGTAATTGAATTTTATTTTAAAAAAAGGGTTGGAATTTTAATTTGATGGGGCTTACTTTTGGGCTTTTCCCGGTTCCCTTAGTTAATAAAATTTTTGGGGGGAAAAAAAAGTAAAAAGTCATACCTGAAAAAAGTAGGGAGGAGAAGAGGCCTCAAAAAACAACGGGCCCCTTATCCCCCGACATTTAGGTGGCAGCATCTTTTGACATGTTTTCCCCTTAAAGGCTTAAGTTTGGAAAAAAAGGTTTCATTGAAAGCGGGAAAGTTTCTGTCTCTGTCATTTTAAAGGTAAGTTCCCGCAAATAAGATTTATCCTTTTTTTTTTTTAAAGGTTCTGGGTTTTTGCAATGCCTCATCTGTGGGAAAAGTTTTCAGGTTAACCGTATTTAGTTGCCAATTCAGATACCCCCAAGCAAGAAAATGAACCGCCTTTTTATTTATTTATTTATTTATTTAGCGGGGACCTCCCCCAGACACCACAGGGGTTTAAAAGCATGTGTAGATGGGGTTAGCTAAGCCAACGTCTTAACGCTTTCTCTAAATGTCCCATTTAAAAAATTTATGGCATCAATGGCTGTAGAAATTTGTTTAACAACTGTTAAAAAACTGTTTTTCAAAACCCTTTTGAGTTACCCCAAAAATTAGAATAAATGAGTATTTTTACAAGATCAAATAAGGGAGCATTAAGCAAAGCGTTTATACGTTGATGTAAGGGAGCATTTAAGGAAACCCGAATTACGTTAGCCTTCAAAGTCAAAGTCAATTTTATTATAAAAACCCAATGAACGGGTAAAGGCAAGGTTTTGAAATTGAAATGCCCCCTGGGCCCCCACAGTTTTTAACTAGATACATTAAAAAAATATACAAAATTTTAAATATTTAAAAAGATTCAAGGTCTTTAATGTCTTAGAAACATAACTAAATTTTGAGGGACCCCCTTTAAAGGACATATATAAATAAAAAACAAATAGGTTGTTTAAAAAGAACACTTTTGAAAAAAAAAAAATAAAGAAGGGAAAGGGAAAAAAAGTGCAGCTTACCGTCCAGTGTAGGGAAATTTCTGTAGGTTTTGATTGTGTTCTGTGTTTGCCAGCATCGTGGGGGGTGTTAGAAGGTGTGGGGGTCCTGTATGGGGAGGGGATTTGGGGTTTTGGGGTAAAACTGGGGGGGGCTGTTGTTTTTACAGCTCGGGGGAAGAAGGCCCCTGAGTCTTTTGGTGATTTTTTTAAATTTTCCTTTGAGGGGAAGGCAAACAGTGCTTCCCCGGGTGGGGGGGACCTTTTAATGTCTCCCCTTTTCGCCCTTTACAACGTAAATTGAGCCCAGATCAGTTTACCCGCCCAACCCCCCTGTGCTGTCTTCACCCCCGGGGTTAAGTCCTTCCGTCCTGTGCTGTGCAGATCCCAAAGCACCTGTCACACTAAAGGAAGGGGGCCTTTATTGGGTCTTAAAAGGGCCCCCAAAAGCTTTTTGGAGAAAGAGTCCAGCCCCTTCAACTTCCTAAAAAAGAAGACCCCGTTTTTGGGGCCCTTTTTTTCCTAGGGGGAAATTTCACAGACCACGAGAGGTCAGGGGAAATGGGGACCAGGAACTTTGTGTCCCCCACGCCCACCCCCCCCCCAAAACCCAAAACAGGAGTGTTTAGTTTTCCCTGGACCTCCTATAGTCCATGCCCCAAAACATTTCGCCCCCAGATGCCCGGGGGGAACATTTTAAATGAAATGTCAGTTTATCATTAACCATATATTCTTTTATCAAGCTTTATATATTCTCATGAATTTCGATATTCAATTCTGGGGAAGTAATAAGGGGAAATGTGGGGGCCCCAAAAGGGTTTTTGGGTTTATTGGAAGACCCCCAAGGTCTCCGGCCCAGAAATTTTTATCTCTTTTTGACCTTAAAAATTTTTTTTGTCCCCCTCCCCTCTTTGCCATCCGGGTATGTGAGAAAAAATAATACTTTGTAACTTGAAAGGGGGGTCAGCCCTCTGTAGCATGACACCGCGGGGAGCCTGTCCTTTCTGCGAAATTGATTACTTTAAACTTTATTTTAGAAAAAAACATAAAAAGAAAAATCACTGTCTAAAGAAATTTTATTTCATTTTAACAGGGGGGAAAGTATTTTTCCAAAACAAACTTGGGGACGAGGATGGGATTAAATGGGATCGGGACTCCGGGAAAAAAGACAGAAACCCCGGCTGCAAAAAGATTCCCCCCTGTGGGTGAAAGGTTGCCCTCAGACGGAGCCAGTCATCGCCCAGCCCCGGAGGTTTTGGGGGGAAAAAGAACCCAGACATTTAGAAAAGTTTTTTGATTTTGCTTGGGGAGAGGCGGGAGTTAATCAGAGTGTAAACGGTATATTTTACATAAGCACTTGCAGACAGATTTGTCTCGATTTTGTAATTTTGAGGATTTCGGGTTATCCTTGAGAAAGTGGACCTTTTATTCTGGGGAATACAAAAACAAAATTTACCAAAATAAGGATGGGAAAAAGTCAGAGTGGACAAAAAGTTAAAGTGGGAAACCCCCCAAAAACCCCTCTCACCAGAACTGGAAGGCATAAGCATGTGGAGAAAAAAAGAAGAGAGGGGAAAGGGGATTAAGAGAACAGACATAAAAACAAATCGGGACACATGGGCAGGGCCTTTTTTTAGAGATTGAAAAAAAAGGAATGGTGGGATAGAGGAAGCAAAACGTGGGGAAAAAAAACAAACACAAAAACCCTCCATATTCCTCCAGAGGAAAAAAAAAAAAACTAATACACTTTGTCCTTTCTTTTTCCCCTGTGAGTCAATATTTTAAAAGGTGGACGCCCCAACTCCACTGCCACTGAGATGGACACTGGCATAGGGGCCCCCAAAAGTTTTTTTGACGTCATCAGAAAGGACAGGGGGCCCAAAGACTTCCCCAGAAAAAAATGTTTTGGCAGACTACAACTGCTGAAAAGGAGTTTGGGGCCCAAGGAGGAGCAATCTGACCCCCCCAACAACACTGACTCAAAACTAAAAGGAAAAACACACACACACACACACACACACCACACACACTGTTTTGAATGAAGCCCACCTCAACACTGATTTTGTCACCTGATTTTTCCTCACAGCACATTTTTCCCAGAAGGGCCAAGGAAAGGTTGGAGAATTTTTTAAAAAAGCCACTAAAGTGGAAAAAATTGAATATGACAGGGTTTTTTTTTGGACAAAGAAAGGTCTGCTGTCTCTGTATCTCTCCCCATTCAAAAAGATGAACTGTTTGATGGTCGCCCCACACGTGTCGCTGGGGGGTCCCCACTGGACATGGGGAAATGGGAAAGGGTTTAAAACAAAGCCCCTCTCTATTTCAGGCCCCCCAAAAGGGGATCCCAGAAAAATTGGCCAAAAAGGGGCTGATCAGAAAACTTTATTCCGGGTATGTTACATAAAAGGGAAATTTTGGCATGGTGTTGTTGGTGCAAAAAAGAAAATTGGACTGAAAGCCCCATAAACAAAGTTGAAAAAAAAGAAAGTTTTAATAAAATAAGAAAAGAGGAAGAAAGTCGGGTAAAATAATAATAGTATAATGCAATGTTGAAAAAGATGTATGTAAAAAAAATTTAAAATTTTGCCTTTAAAAAACGATTTGTTTGATTCCTTTTTACACACACACCCATGCTTTTACAAAAAAAGGAATGGTTTAAACTATCTAAAAGGTCCCACCCTGTTTGTGGGGGGTAAACAAAATGGGGGGGGGCTTATTGGGGGGCCACACCTCTTTTAGTTCACCCAAAATCAGATTACGAATCCATGAGAAAAAAATCCATTAAACCAAAGGGGAAAGGGGTATCAGGCCTTTTTTTGTTTCCCTTTTAAAAAGGGGGATTATAGCCCAAAGGCTTTTCCCCCTGTAAAAACCAAATTTTCCTTTTAAAAATCCCAGAGAAAACCCAATTCCCACTGAGGGCGATTTGGGGTTTTGGTAACGCAAGCTATTCGGGGCCCTAAATTTTAAAACCCAAATAAAATTTTTGGGGTTTAAATTTCCCCAATTTAATGCCTTTTCTTTCTCCGCCTTGATTTTGCAAATGTTTTTTTTCCCCGCCCCCGTTCATCCAGAAAAATAATTTTTGGTTTTTGCTTTTTTTTTTGATGGTAAAGGCTAAATTTGGGCCCCTGTCCCCGGGGATTTTAGAAAGTCCGGGATTTTCCCACAGGCATCGGGGACAGTTTACAGACCCTCCATTTGTTTTTGGGTTTTCTTGAACAGTATGTTGAGGGTTTAGCCACAGGAAGCATGAAAAAACAATAGTTTTTGTAAAACCATAAACAAGGGCCCTGGAATTTTTCAAAACTGCAGTTTTTCAGACTTTTTCCCCATTTTTTGGGACAGGGATCAAAACAGAGGGCAAACCCCTCTCCCCCAAAACGTATTAAGCGTTCAATTGATCAAAAAACCAAAAAAAAAAATGAATTTCTTGGGGCATGACGCCATATTGCAGAAAAGGGGGCCCCCTTTTTCAGAGAGAGGGGGGCCCTCTTCCTAATTCATGGTAACAACCCGGTACATGACAGACGTTTGGGACTGACCAAACGGGCGGGGCCCTTTCACGGGCAAGGCTTCTTTGCTTTTTTTTCCCACACTGGGGACCCCCCAAACCCTGACTGCCCCTTTTACTCAGTTTAATTAGAAGGAAACAGGGCCCCCCTTTTTTGGAAAAAGGGGGTTTTGGGGGTGACTGAGAGCTGGAGCTTATATTTCCACCAAGCTTGATGTTTTTCCCCCTTTTTCCCCCTTCTCTGTCTCTTTCTGGCTGAAAGCAGAGAAGGCTGTGGTTGCACCCCGGGATATTTTTGGGTTTTGGTTTTTGACTTTCAGGGTTCCCCATGTTGTTCCCTCTTTTCCCACAAAACAGGGGCTGGTTAACATATCCCCTATTTTTGCGTTGCTAACATTCCCTTTTAAAAAGATGGGGCCCCAACCCCAAACTCTTCCCCAACGGGCGGGCAGATGGAGAAGCAAGGGGGACTTCTTCAGATTTTTTGGGGGGTTTTGCCCCAGCCCAGATTTTCCCCACCCACCCCAAACCAAATGCAGACATGGGCTGTTTGTGGATTTTTAAGGGGCCCCGTCCTGGCTTTGGGCCGGTTCGGAGGGGGTTTTGGGCCTCCCCAACATAAATTTTTTGCGGGTTGGAAACGCCATAAATTTTTCGAAAAGGCTGGAATTTGTTTTTAACCGTAAACCCTTTCAGGAAAAATTTTGGGGAATATTTACAATTTGCTTGGTTTTTTAAAAAGTAGGGAAAAATTTTCCCCTTGGCCACATAGGATTTTTAATCTTTTTGGGGCCATCTCTTTTCATAAACTTGTTTTCGTTTTCTAAAATGCCATCCTCCCCAGTTTCCATCTCTGATCAAATGAAGTTCACACTAAAATTTGACTCTATTTCTACAGGAAATGCTGCAGAAAGATGCAGCTGAAAACCCGCAGCATTGTCTTGCCCCTTCATGGTTTCTGTTTTTCAACACTCCTGACAGCTGCTCATCCTGATGTTTCTGTTCTGCAGTCTCTTTCTCAAGAACGCACCTTTTAAAACCATTCCCATTTTGGTATGGAGGGGGCCAGATAACCCAAACCTTTTTGTCTTCCCCCTTCCATTTATGTTAAAATGTCCCCCCCCATGTGGGCAAAGGGGAATTTTTGCTGTTAATTCACTTGGGTACACGTCTTTTTTTACCCCTGCACAGGATTTTGCGGAAAAACATCATTTTTTAAACCAACAACCATCAGGGGGCTGTTCATAAACCCTTTTCAACCCTTACAAAAACCCCCTTTTTATTATTTAATGATGGGTTTCATTGAACCAATTTCCCAAATGAAGGGGGGAAATACTTCTTCTAATTTTTGGCATGTTCAGAAAAAGGGGTTTAAAGTTTCCCCCTTCCAAAAAAGCACTGCTAACGAAATTATTCCCAGGGGAAAAATGCCGACTATCTTGGGTTTGACCTACGCCCTCATTTTTTTCATATTATCCCCCAGAGGCAATTAAAAAGAAGAAAATTAAAACCTTTGGCAAAAAAGTTGCACCAAAAACCAGTTTCAATTGGGGGGTTAAACCCCCTTTCCCCTGGTGCTTGTCCACAAGACGCCAACGAAAAAAAAAATGGTTTGAGTCCCTGAAACTTGGGAGGCCCCCCCCGAAGGTGGAAGGGCCCGAAAATTCCTTACCAAAAGGGCATATGATGAAATTTTGAATTTTGCCAACTTGTCTACAACCTTGTGTTTAAACAAGGGAAAAGGCCCCCCCACTGCAAACAGCATTTCCACAACCAGCCCGGAGATTGGGTTTATCAAAAAGACGCCTTACTGGGAAAAAAAGGAAATTTAAAGGGCCGTTCCCGGTTCTGCTGACCACTGAGACAACCCGAAGGGTTGCAGGGGAAACAGCAAGGGCAAAGGGCCCCGAACCTGGGGTTTTATATAGGATTGGGGAAAAGAATAGAAAAAAAAATTAAATTAAATGTTTAATGCAAGAAAAATGTAAAAAAATATCAAAAAAAAAGAGGGTTTTAAAAAGGAAAAAAAAAAGGGGGAGGTGCCCGTTCAAGGAGGGGATGAGTTTTGCCCGTATAAATTAGGCTGCAAGGGGAGGGGGAGGGAAATCTGGGGGGGCGGGGAATAAAATTTTGGGGGGTTTAAAAAGGGTGGAGTTCAGTATGGTTTAAAGGGGAAAAAAATGTTTTCTTAGTCCTTTATCCCTTTTTCTTTATGTGCCTGTGGGGCCCCCGAGGGGCCAAACCCGATCAAAAGAGTGGGAGCTTTTCCCCTTTATAATGCTCTTTGCTCTGTTTAGGCAGCGGGGAATGTAAATGTTTATCCCGGGAGGGGGGGGCCATGATCTTTTGTGCCCCTTTTTCCACCCCCAAAACCTCTCCCTGTCTGCCATGGTGCAGGGGCCGCACCCATACTGGGGGGGATGCAGAGCCCCACCCCTCAATGGGAGACCCCTAGAAAAGGGCAGGGCAGGATGGAGTCCCGGGGTTTTGCCTGGGACCCCCAGGAAATGTAGCCCCTTTAGCCTTGTTGATGGGCCGCTGTCCCTGTTGTCTGTCCAGGGGATGTCACAGGGGATGAGATGCTCAGCACACAGCCCTGTGGAGAATTTTAAAAATTTAATGGAGGACAGGGGGGGGGAAACCCAGTTCCTTTGGGGCCGTTTGCTTTTTGGAAAATCCCCTTTTTGCCCGGCACATGTGAGGGGGGGGAGGCCCAGTGTCCCGTTTAAGGGTGGGGAATGTTGGGGAAAGGGTTGTGTTTTAGGTGGAACTGTTTAAAAATCACAAAAAGCATCTGGGCCCCTAAGGCTCTGCTGCCCCAGATGGATGGGGTGAAAGGGGTGCTGATGTTGTTGAGGGTTTAAAACCCGCAAAGAAGCAATTTTAGCTTCCCCCTGCCGGGCTCACTGAATCTCCCTTTTTTGACACATGACATCCTTGTGGTTTTTGATGTCTTGGGAACCCCGCCACACCTTCTTGGTTTGTGGCTGGACCAAAGGGGGGACCTATGCCCTCTTTATTCTTTTTGAATTTTTTTTAGGTCGCTCCAGCAGCCCCCACAGGCCTTCACCTGACCCCAAAGGCAGCGTCATGGGCCTGAGGAAAAGGTTGGGCCTGGCTGTCATCCCGGGTTTCGGGGTTTAAAAACCCGAATGTTTTTATTCCCCAGTCACATTCCATCAAACTTGATGAAAATCCAGTACCCCCCTTTTCCCAAATTTTTTGCTCCCGGGTTAAATATGTCCCAATCTGCCTGTTGCAAAAATTTGAAGTGTGGAGAGGCAATTTTCAGGCCCGGTTAACCCGTCAAAACCTTGCTGAGACCATTTTCAGCTTCGTCATTTTCCCCCCCGATGAACACTTTCAGGCCGTTGCAACTGCACTCTTCAAAAAAAAACCCCTGCCTTAAAGAAACCCGGCTCATCCCCTGGATGCAATGGATGGAGGAATAGCCTTGGACCAAAAAGGAAACTATCGAGCAAACGAAGGCCCCGCCGCCTTTTAAATTTTGGTCAAAATCACCCCGAAAAAAAAAAGCCCAAGCACCCAAAGAAGTGGGAAAAAAACCCAAATGATGTCAACTCAATTTTATTCCCAGTTTTTCCGGGGTGGTGAAATGAAACCCTTTTGGGGTTTAAAAAAGGAACGCCTCCCCGGTGCCTTTTTCCTCCCACAGCATGGACTTCCCCTATGTTTTTGACAAGACAAAAGTTGCTCAACCTGGAGCCCCAGTGAAAGGGCACAAAGAAAGATGGCCAGCCTCTTTACAGAGAGGGGTGGCCCTTTAAAACTCACCCCTTTATGTGCCCCCGAGTTTTTTGTTTTAGGAGAAAAATCATTTCAAAGTTTTATTTATCTTTTTTTAACTTATAGAATGATTCCGGGGTCAAAAAGGAAAAAGAATCAATTTTTTCAACTGATTTATTAAATTTAGAGAAGGGAATTAAAACAGTCCCACAACAAAATTTAATTTTAATCTTCAATGGGGCCCCCCAACCAATACAATTCGTCCACTGCTGATCTCATCACCGCTTTTCATGCTCAACTTACCCTTTTAAATCTTTTTTTAAAGCACCTTTTGTCACCAAGGGTTTATTTGACTTGGCTGTTCCCCTTCAGGGGGGGGGAACACTAGTTCCCCAGTGTTTTTCCCTTTTTTATATGTCCCATTCACTGGGTCCCAAAAACTTAACTTATACAATTTTCCTTTAGATTGTGGGAGGTTCCTTCCCCTTTTAAACAAAAACCCCAAAACCCCCAAAATTTCCCCAAAGACCTTCCCCAAATAATTTTCCCCCTTTTTTTTTAATTTTCAGGTCCAAGGGGGGTGCCGGGCCTAAACTTCAGGGAAACTGAGCAAGTCGACCCCAGGTAGCTTTTTTCCCCACACAGTGGCTTTTTATTTGGAATAAACTTAAAAATTTCTTGTTATTAAAACTGTTAATTGTCTCCCCCTTTACCATTTTTGGGTTCATTTTTTCTTGTGTCTCTTGTCCCCTTCCCCTTTGGCCCCATCATTTTTTCTGCTTTATTTCAGTCCCAGGGGGAAAAGGGTTTTTCAAAATTTTTGTTTACTGTTCTTTAAGGAGGAGGGGGTGATGGTGTGGGGTTTTCTGCTCACATTTTGCCTTTTATTCCAAAAATTTAAGGCACACTTAACCCGCATAGCCACCACAGCATTCTGCAGCCACGGCCCTCCCATCTGCTTTTTGTTTTGTTGGGAAACATTTGTTTTCCAAAAAACCCCAGGCTGTGGAGGGGTATTTCACCCCAAAAAGGAAGGATGGAGTGCTGCATCAGACCCCCTGGCCCTCCCAGTCCCCCACCTCCACCCCAATTTTAGATGTTTGGAAACTTTGGGGGAACTGAAGGGGAAAAAATGAAAAAGTGCTCAGCACCTCTGGGGAAACCCTTCAAAACTGTTGGGGAAAACCCTTCCCGGTGAAATTTTATCAAACCCCATGACACCAAACCAACAGTGTCAAAAACTGTCATCAAAAACAAAGGTTTCTTCTACAATCCAACATCCAAAAAAAATATTCTGCTTGGTTTAACACTTTTCTTTTAAATGTATAATTTTAAGTCCATTAAAGGTTAATTTTCTTTGGGGCTATTATTTTGTCAGACTGTGAGGTGTCCTATTCCCCCTTGAAATTCTATTTACAAAATTCCCGTTGGGTTTCCCTTTTAAAAGTGGGGTTTGATTTCCAAAATAAAACAAAAATCCTTCCTCAATCCTGAACTCCCCAATTTGTATTTTTAAAGCTGATTTATTCAGTTTTTGTACCACATCCCAAACAAAAAGTTTTATCCCCAGCCCCCCCATTTAAACTGGAAGACAGAAAAAATCCCATTTGCTGGGGTTTTCGTCCCTGCTTTAACCCCCAAGTCTGAATTCACTGAATTTTTTTTGATTTTGGTTTTGCAAAAGGGAAAAACAATTATAATTTGGGGGACTTTTATTCATGTAGATACCCCCCAAGCAGCCTTAAACTCTTTCATTCAAATATTAGACTCCCAAATTTGGGTTTTTTCAAAATGTTAAAAACCAACTCACTGTTTTAACACACCCTTTTATCTTTTTGACTTATGGATAGAAAATAAATTTTAAGATTCCCCAGAACCCTGTTTTTTCCCCTCATTCCTTTTGTAACATTTGAATTTAAATTTTGGCTGCACATCTGGGGAAAAAACTACCGTAATATTTTTCTGATAATGCTGTTACCAAATATAAGGAAGTTTTCCCTCTTTATTATCTCCGTTTTCCGTGGGGTTTTTCAGGGGCAAAAGGCCAAAACCCCTTTTCTCCAGCAGATATAAACTATCTTTGGGATAATATGTTTCTTCATTAGCTCAACCTTGACTCTTTTTCTGAAAAAAAATTTTAATCGAGGAAGCCACCCCTTTTGATTCCCAAAAACGTTCTTTTAAACAGATATAACGGAAAGGGAAAAAATTTGGGTTTTCCACTAATTTAGAGGGAATTTCCTAGCCTGGAAAAAAACAGCCATAACTTTTAAAAAAAGGCCAAGGCAAGAACTGGGGAAAAAGGGAAAGCACCAGATCAGTTAACCATACTTTAGGCATGTCCCCCAAAAACATAAAGGCCTATTACCTGTCACTTTCTTCTTTTGAACCAAAACCAAAAATGAAATTTTTAAAAATTTCCCCAAAAACCTGAAAAGGGTTTTCTGACTAAAAATTTCTCCCGGATGGCATTAATTTGGGCCCCCAGACAACTTTGAGGAACCTTGGAGTTATTTTGACGGATTTTTCTCTGGGGCCCCCCCTTTTTTTCACCCCAATTTAAAATCAATAAATTAGGGGAAATTTTTGTTTGGTGATTTAAAAAATTCGTCCCTTTTTTTTTCCCAGGCCGACTACTGTAAATTCCCCAATTTTCAGGATGTCCAGTTAACTCTCTTCCCCCAGCTGATCCAAAAAGCTGCAGCCAAATACTTGGAAATTGAAATATTCTCCTGTAGCCTTTCCCCAGGCCCGTAAAAACCGTTGATTTTAAAAACCTTTCTCAAAACCCCCAAGGCCCCGGCCCCCTTTTTAAAGGCTGATAGTACCATATCATCCAAAGTCATTTTTTTAAATTGTTTTTAAAACCCTTTTTTTTGACAAAAACTTATAATTAGTTTAGTTAAGTCTTTTTGATTTTAAAATTTGGGTTTGTCACAATTATCTCTATTCTTTGAAAAAAAGATATAGCCCCATTTTTGGGTGGCTCAGGCACTGAATCATCCCTTAGTTTTCCCGCTATAGGCCCAGGGTTTGGGGACATCCCGGTCTTCGCCCTTTTTCTTTTTTTCTCTCTCCCCGTTTCTCCATTTTGCCTTTTTTTTCCATGTCATTAACTCCTTTTTCCCCCCTTCAATTCCCTGCTTGTTTCTCTTGTTTCCCCTTTTCTTTTTAAATTTCCCGGGGTGTCTCCCGGCTGCCTTTTTATTTCTCTGCTGCTGTTTATTTCTTAATTTATCCATTTCCCGAAAACCCGGTTTTTGGGTTTTATTCTGCCTTTGGGTAAATATTGGATTAATATTTGCTCCCGTAATGTAAATAATTTTCCAAACGAAGCTTGTTGCTTCTTGTTTTTTTCCCATATAACTTTAAACCTTTGGGTATCCACTAACTGTTCACAAATTTTAATCTAAATTTGGCCCCCTAACGTTTTCCATTGCCAACCCTTTTTGTATTATCGATGTCCTCCCCTCTCCTCCATTCCTAGGGTGTCCCCTTTTTTCCCTTTTTCCTTTTTACCCAGCCCCGGGCCCTCAGCAGGAGGGTTTCCCTTTTGAGCCAGGTTCTTTAAGGGTTTTTTCCTGATGGGTTTTTTCGCCATGTCACCTTGGTTGTTTGGGGTCAGGCTCTTTTTAGAAAATTTTTAGACAATTTTATTTTTGGGAAAGGGGTATAAAAAAAAAAATGTTAAAATTTAATTGGGAAATTCTCCCAAATAGACAGCGCCCCCCCACCCTTTTAAAACCCGTCCTGACCAAAAAAAAGCCAGGGAGGAAAAACAGGGTTGGGGCTGGATTTCAAAACCAAGACCCAGAGATGACTAAAAGTCAGGATTTAACCCAAAATAGCAACTTTGGGAGGAAAGGGGCAAAGGCGACCCTCTAAAGTGCTAACCTGTCAATGGGATTTCCATGTTATGAAGTCAGCTGCATTTTTGTGAGGACAGAATAGTATGTTTAAATGCATTAAACCAAAGGGTTTGCCATTAAAAACAAATCAAAAGGGTAATAAATGTAACGAAATTTAGCTTTGTTCCAAAGGGAACTTGGGGGAAAAGAAATTGGGCCAGGGGAAAAAGGGAGGTTCTGAAGTCAAACATGTCCCGATTTCAGGCTGTAAAAAAAATGTTTAAGGAGCTTGGGGGTAAGGAAACCTTTCTGAGTGGCCCCTTTGTCAAAGTGACCTTTAATTAAATTTAATATTGTTTAACCCACTGTTTTGAGGTTTTTTAAAAGGGAGCCTTTGTTAACGATGTTGAATTTTAATTCCTTCAAAATACAGGTTTAGGAGCGATGTTTGGGTGACATGTAACAGAAAATTTTTTGTTCTGAAGGACTCCCGGGGGGGAAACCTTCCAAGGCCCGCTGAACCCTTTTTCTTCTGTTTCCCAAAAATTTTTTTTTAGCTGTGAGATTTAGCTGGGAGGAATCCCCTGTCAGTAGGGCTGCTCCCAAAAAATTTTTAGATGAGGCCACACAAGAAAAAAGCTGCTGTTTAAACTGCCACTTGACACAAAAAATTTTTCCCGTCATTTCCCGCTTATGTCTGTCACTCTTGGGTTTTCCAGTCAAAAGACCAAAGGGGCCGAGGCCCCTGTGGGGGCCCCCATCCCATTCGTGTCTCGGAGCCTCCGGGTTTTCCCCCCCCAAATCCTCCTCACAACAAACACAGGGGGGGGCCCCCCCCTCCCCCAAGGGGGCCCCCACGGGGGAAACCTGCTCCCCCCACCATCTCCCCCCCGCCTTTCCCCCCTGCCAAAAGGGGCCAAGGTAAGAGCAGGCAAAGGGGCCCAAAAATGGGACAGTGTACAACTCTGTTAAGGGCCCGGGCCCCCAGTCCCCCCCACTCACACCCAACCTCCTCCTCCTCCTCCAGAGAGGGGACAAGGGAAACATCAGGTTAGTCAGTGTGTAGCTTTGTTTTTAAAGACTGATTTTATGTTCAGAGTCTGACTCCAAAACCCTTTTTTGGGCATCTGCTAACGGGGAAAGAGTTTGTCTGTCTCAGCAAATCCCCCTTTACCCGTTGTTTTTTGAGATTTTTACATCACTTCTCGTTTTGGAATTCACAAAGTGATGTGGAGCTTTTTTCTTTCCTCCTCCCCTTTTCCCGTGGTTTTGTCTAAGGGGTTCCTGGCATCGGGGGGCGCCCCCCCAAAGCCCAATCCACCCCCCTCTAAAAGGGGGCTCCCGGGTCCAAAAGTGGGAAATCCAACATCACAAGTGTCCCGGCTGAAGACTGGGAAAAGGGGTGGGTTTAGACAGCAAGAAAAAGGCCAAACAGTGGGTGTTTTTTTTCTTTTTGTAAAAATTTTTCAAGAATTCCCCCTTTTTACCAAGCTCAGCCACAGCCAACTTGTCCACACTTTTTTTTAGCCTTAAAAAATAAGCAAAGACTAATGCTGTTGTTTTGGGGGGCCCGGGCCCCCTCCAGCCAAGAAGAAGAAGAAAAAAGCCACCCAGCCCTCTGGGCCGTCTGTTTCCAAAATGGTCTGCTTTATCTGACAGGCATTCCAAACCACCCCCGGAGCAGGAAGTTATGACTTGGTGGGTCCTTTGGCAAAACCCAAAAACGGGATCCCCATGCCCTCCAAAAAAGAAGAGAGAAGAGCCGGGACAGAAGGTCGTTAAAGTATCTAAGTTCATCCATCCCGGGGGGAGGCCTGTGCATCTACATCCAAGAGAACCAAATTTTCAATGCCATTTTGCCAAAAACCCCTGCCTCAATTGGCAGGTTTTTCATCGGAAATCCGAAAACCCCCCTGCCGAGGAATTCACCAACGGACCACCCCCCATTTGGTTTTCCTTTTGATCACCTTTTTCCCCTGCTGGTACCCGGGGTTAAAAAGTTCCTGGGTGGGGGTCAGAGATAAAACACCCCCGCCCGGGTCTGGCCAGAGGGGGAGCCCTGCACTTCCGGACTGCTTCAGGAACAATTTTGGGGGGTTTTTGGGTCGCACCCCCCAGGGGGAAATTGGGTGGTCGGGGGAAAATGCAGAAAGGGGGTAACCTGCTAAGGAAAGTGCATAGAGGATGTCCGTTAGCCAAGACCTTCAGGGGGCCCTGGCAACCAGGGAAAACCGGGGTGACAACTGAGGGGGCGCCACTTTTTGCCCGCCAGAGACAAAAACCGGCGGGGGGCAAGCCCCGGGCTCCGCCCCCCCCAGACTTTCCTCCAGGGGACGGCCCTAAAGCATACGCGAGAAAATCCATCGGGAACCCCTGGGGGACCGGGGAACACCAGGGGGGAATGTGGGAGGGGGGTCCAGGCACTGACGGACTACAAGCCCAGGGGGAGGGTCGAGGACGGAAAGCCTCCCTTCCCGAACAGGCCCAAAACCTGGGGGCCCCCGAAACCAAACCCACAACCGGGGGGGCCCACCCTCTACCTTTTTTGGGCCAGTCCACCATCAGCGAAGGAACCGGGGATCCTGGAAAGAGTCAACCCCAGAAAGCAAAAGGGGGCCCCGACAACATCCCCGGGGGGGGGGCTGAGAGATCGCTGGTGAGGCCTTTAGAGGTCCTGACTGACATCTTTTAACATCTCGCTTCAGTCAGGCCAATCGCCTCCTTGGTGTTTTCTTTAAAACATCCACCAGGTACCTGCACATAGTAGTAAAGAAACCAGCCGCCCCGCGTCTGAATCAGCCACCGCCTCTGCCCCATCATCGACTGATTAGGATTAGTGCTTGAACGACTCACAAACCACACATCATGCCAGCTTCCCTGCATCATTCAACCCTCCAGTGTGTATACCGTCCAACTGCTCCACAGAGGATCTCAATAACCACCACCCTGCACTCAGTCATCACTCATTTGGGACCACAAAAACATTTCACGCCCAGAATCCTGTGCATTGATTTCATGTTTAAGCCACACCATCATTCAACAGACACTAGTGAGAAACTCCCAAGTACTCAGCCAGATCACGCCACATGTCTCTGGATCCAGGACTTCCCTGACCGAGAGAGACCACAGTCTGTTTTGGGTTGGGAAAACATCATCTCCAAATCCATAACGCTGAGCACTATGGTTTCTCCCCAAGGGTGTTATTACTCGGTCCACTACTTGAATTACACGACCACACCACGACTGTGCAGCCACAGAAATGAGGGGAACCTGATCACAAAGTTTGCAAAGATACCGGAGCATAAAAGGCAGAACCTCCAGACTCATCAACAGCTTCCTACCACAAGCTGTTAGATTACTGAACAGCTGAATCAGCCACAGTCATATCCACCAAAGACAGCTTAAATGGGTGTTTTACCCGTAGCTGGTCACTTTTATGCACAGCACTGGCACTTTATTGACAGTTGCTGCTATGGACATCACTGGACAATTTTTGCACAAAGGCGTCTTGCAATATGTTCGGGGGTTGAGTGTGTTTGTTTTCCTTCCTTTTTCTTAGTACTTATTTAGTATTTATTATTACTATTTTATTTTTTCTATGTTGACCTTCACTCTCCTGATCCCAGGAAACGCTGTCTCATTTTGTCTGCACTGCAGTTGTATGTACGGCAAAGTGGCAATAAAGCCTGATTTGATTTGAGATGCCAACAACCAGGTCTGCCACAGTTATCATCTTGCGTTCTTCCCTTTAACTTACATATATTTGTTCATTCAACCTGCCCATTTCAAACCTGCACTCAAGATATGATTATTTCTGACTTCACAGCAAACCTGCTTCAGGACAGGAGAAAGGGTCCTGCAGGGGAAGACTCAGGTAGGACAACAAAAACCTGCCACTGCTAGTCTGCAGGCAGTCAGTGCTAATATATCCACATCTATCACTGTCAACAAATACTCAGTATATCTAGTTAAGCTGTACATGATCACATGGAATAAAGTGTAGCTTAGTCACATGTAGTCTGGTTTGTGATGTCTTGCTTTTGCTGGCTTGTAGTTGTGATGTGTATGAAAACATAGTGAGTGTAGCATCTTCCCCTCCTACTCCCCACTGCAGGAGCTGAGGCTGAACACAGGCGTCTGATGAGGTACAGTTTCCTTCACTTCCATCACATTTTCTTGTGTTTCAGCCTGATACTAAAACTAATAATAATAATACATTTTATTTATAGGCGCCTTTCTTGACACTCAAGGTCACCTTACATTATAAAAACATACACAATAAAACAAAAAGAGACAATACAGTTTAAGATAGACAATAGACAATGCAGTTGTGGTCAGAGGGAGTAAGCTAATCTGAACAGATGAGTTTTGAGTTTAGATTTGAAATGTGGGAGTGAGTCAGTGTTACGGAGGTCAGGTGAGAGAGAGTTCCAGAGCTGTGGGGCAGAGCGACTGAATGCTCTGCTCCCCATGGTAACAAGGCGGGCAGAGGAGCCAGTGAGATGGATAGAGGAAGAGGATCTGAGGGTGCGGACAGGTGTGACAGCATGGAGGAGATCGGAGAGTAGGCAGACAGGGTGACATTATTGATGTGGGAGGTGAAGGAGAGGGTGCTGTCGAGGATGACACTCAGCCTTTTTACCTGAGGAGAGGGGAGAGACTTAAGGAGTTGTCGATGGGAATGGAGAAGTTATGGGGTTTGCTTAGGGTGTGTTTTGTGCCTATGGTTCTGTTCTGTTACTGTTACTTTGAGGAAGTTTGAGGTGAACCAGGATTTTATTTCAAGGAGGCAGTTGGTAAGGGAGGAGGAGGAAGTGTAATGTTGGGTTTAGTTGAAAGGTAGAGCTGGGTGTCATCCGTGTAGCATTGAAAATGAATGAATGTTCTGGAAGATGACCAAGAGGTGAAGGTAGATGATGAACAGCTGGACAGAGCCCTGGGGCACACCTGTAGTGACTGGGACTGAGTGAGAGGTAATGATTTTAGGAAACTGAGTGTTGAGAGGTATGAATGGAACTAGTTGAGGGTGTGATGCCAATGGTGGAGAGTCTGTCCAGAAGGATGCTGTGTGAGATTGTGTCAAGGCCGCACTCAGATCAAGAAGGAGGAGAATGGATAGTGAACTAGAGTCGGCAGCCAGGAGGAGGTCATTGGTGATTTTGAGAAGTGCAGTTTCAGTACTATGGAGGTGAAACCAGACTGGAATTGTTCATATAAATTATTGCAGGATAAATGTGCATGGAGTTGAGTAGCAACTGTTTTTCAAGAATTTTGAGATGAAGGGAAGATTTGACATGGGACGAAAGTTATTGAAATTGTTGGGATCTGAACCAGGTTTCTTGAGTATTGGAGTTATAGCGGCTGTTTTAAGGGAAGAGGAACAATTCCAGTGGTGCAGGAAGAGTGAACAATGTCCGTAATGAGGGGGGAGAGAGGCCAGTAGGACAGTAGGAATAGGGTCTAACTGACAGGTTGAAGATTTGGATTTTCGGATGAGTTCAGAGATTTCATTACCTGAGGGTTAATGAAAGGCTGTGTTTCAGGCCTCAACAGATCCCGTACTTCCTTGGTCATCCCTGGTTTTGGTTTGGATAAACCTTGATGTTCTTGTTTACTGTCACATTAACTGTGCAGCTGTTTATAGAAAAAGTACAGTCTCTGTATAGTCCTCCAGGGGCTGACGTTCAAAAATGTTCCAGTTGGTGCGTGCCAGGTTTTAATGGACTCATGGTGGGGCCCAGTCTTCCTCCGAACAGGGGTGTATGCAGGGAAGAGCAGCAGTGATGTGTGATCTGATAGTCCCAGATGTGGAGAGGCTGCTGCTCTGTATGCTTGCTTTATGTTGGAATAAACAGGGTCCAGTGTATTGTTTCCTCTGGTGGCAAATTTGGGAAACACAGTTTTTAAGCATGCCTGATTGAAGTCACCCGCAACAAGAAACACTCCTTGGGATGAGCTCTTTGCTGTTTGTTTATAATGTCCTGGAGACGTGCGAGAGCACTGCTAACATTAGCATCAGGTGGAGTATAAACGGCAGTGATGGAAAATCGAATTAATAAGGAAAAGTTCTGCTAAATGTTTATTCACTTGTTGTGTAATGTCTCCTACAGAAAGGCATGGTGTTGATCACAGGACGTCCTGAGAGCAGCTG
>CM028891.1:6413022-6433113 GCA_016801885.1 Toxotes chatareus | reverse complement strand
AAAAAAAATTTTTTTTTACAGTGAGCTGTCCCCAAATTAATCCGGGTTTGTGCAGGGGGAAAGTGGGCTGGGGTGGTGTTATGTCAGCCTCATAAACACCACCTCTCCTCCAGATTGTGTGTTTTTTTGTCTGCTACTACTGCCTCTTCCTGGCCCCTCCCTTCCCCCCTGCCTCTACCTCTTGCTTTTCTGGTGGATCTACGAGGGGTTGGGGTATACTCAGATGAAGCTACTGCTTGCCGAGTTGTCCGTGACCTCTTGGCAGGCAGTGAAGGTCATCTACTTGAACGCGTTGGAATATTAAGGGTTAATTACAGCAGTGTTTAGTGGTTTGTTTCCATTCAGCTTAGACAGTGGTTGATATTTGTTTGGAGCTGTATGCCTGGTGATGCAGCATATACTCAGTGCTGATCTGCATTCGCCTTTCTCTTTCTGTGTCATTTTGGCTTGGCATAGAGTGTATGCCAGAGCAGCATCAGTCTGTTCAGGTCCTGCTTTCATGAGTTTTGGAAAGGACACAGTGTCGTCCAAGTTTAGCTTATCAGAGATCAGAAGTATCATAATTAACACTGCTTTTTGTGGACAAGATTTAGCCTGAAAAGTCCCTTTCAGCTTTGAGGTCGGGGAAAGAAGGGTCCTAGCAAAACTGTCATCTATGGTGGACCATGAGTCCTACCCCCTGCAGGACGTTCTGTCAGCTCTGCAGAGCAGCTTCAGTGACAGACTGCTCTACCCCCGGTGTGTGAAGGAGAGATTTAGAAGATCTTTCTTTCCTGCTGCTGTCAGACTCTATAACGAGCATTCACACACGAACTTGATAACAATTCCAGGCAACAATTAGTGCAATATCAATATCAGTGTGCAATAATGCAATTATTAGTGCAACATTTATGTCCATCTCATATTTATGTATGTATCGATCTCATGTTTATGTATGTACATACTGCAGATATCTTTCTTAGTTTAGTTCTTAGTTATTCTGTTATTGGAATGGTGCTTATTTAATCTTGTTCTGGCGATATTGGCCTTTTACTTATATTTACTTACTGTACTGTACCCCTGCTGTTGGTATATGAAATTACCCCACTGAGGGACTAATAAAGGATTTTCATATCTGATCTTCAACTTCCGCGTAATCGATCGATGGCAATGTCAAAACAAAAGGGGCTGAGCGAAGGTGGCTTTCAATTTTCCGGTGATCTCGTTCCTACTCTCACCTATGGACATGAGTTTTGGATCATGACCGAAAGGACAAGATCCTTTTGGGTCACGAGAAGGGTTTCCTCCCAGGGTGGCTGGGCGCTTCCCCTTTGAGATAGGGTGAGGCTCGGTCATCCAGGGAGGAGCTTGGAGTCGCCCCTGCTCCTCCACATCGAGGGGCCAGTTGAGGTGGCTCGGGCATCTTCAGGATGCCTAGGCGCCTCTCTAGGGAGGTGTTCGGGGATGTCCCGGGAGGGAAACCCGGGAAGACCTAGGACATGCTGGAGGGGCTTTGTCTCTGGCTGGCCTGGGACGCCTCGGGCTCCCGGAAGAGCTGGAGGAAGTGGCGGGGGGAAAGGGCTGGGCGTCCTGCTTGGGCTGCTGCCCCAGCTACCCGGCAGATAGATGATGGATTGTGCCTACAAAGGTAAAAGAAAAATAGTTCTTTATTACAGTTTATGGTTAGCTGTTAAGTTATAATGTAGAGAAGGATGGCTTAGAACCCTGATGTGAAGCTATTACACAGCTACTGCTGAATTAAACAATCTGAGACAAATTTTTGGTTACAATTGATCTTGCCTCTGAAAAAACTGCCCTGATGGTTGAACAAGCCTAAATCTGTGCATACAGCAACAGCTGATCAGCAGCGAGTGACAGAAACTTTTATTTGTTTGTTGCCACTGATAGTGAAATGATTTCTCATTTCACTATCAGTGTAATGAAAATAGGGGGAATGGGACTTCTTTCTTGTTGTTGAAAGTAAAGTCTGTGTTTTCTCATGCCGTTGCCCTTGTGATAAAACTGTGAATGCTTTTTATAATTAGAAGCCGTTGTCATTACCATACACTTTGAGACTACTTCCTACTGTTGCCTGAATTGGAGGACAGGAAATTCTCATTTCAGTGTCTCTCCTCTTTTTTCTGAAGCAGTAGCATGGATCTATCCATTAGGAGAAGCCTGGCCAATCAGAGCGGCATCCCTAGCTGTTATACAAGCGATCTGTTATACAGAAATAACAGACCTTAGAACATAGTGATTGATCAGAGTACAGCATCTAATAATACATAGTGTGAGTTCTGGGCAGCTCTGTTGTGTTTTTTGAGAGAATCTCATAAACAGGACCTGTCCCATGCGTCCTCCTGCAATATTATATTAATATTAATAATTTGAAAAACAATTTAAAATGTTGCATACACATAAGGGAGGCACCTGACTTACATAAAAGCCCTGACCACAGAACTGACTGAGGCAGAAAGTACTTTAGAAGCTTTGGGATAAAGTTGGAACAGTAGTACCCATTTGGCTCTCCTGTGTGTCCAGTGGTGCCTGCTGGATGATTCTAAAATGCTCATCAAGCGGTGTTGGGCTTGATTCAACCTGTGAGAACACAATTATATTCATGACACGTGTCATTTGTTCATGTACTGTGGTATTTGGAACAACACAAGCCATTCAACTCAGTTGTGTGACCATCTACATAGGACGGTTTGTTTGAAGTTTTTCTAGCTGTACTCTAGGAGTTCATCATAGCACAGAGACAGCACTGGTGAAACTACTAATGACCCTTCTCATACAGCAGACAATGGACTCGCCTCATACTTGTCCCAAGGATCTTAGTGCTGCATTTTAACACTATTGGGATCATGCATCCTGTTGGAAAGATTGGAAATGCTATTGGGATTAAAGGAAACAGCACTAGACTGGTTTAAATCATATCTATCAGATAGATACTGTCACAGTGGAGGAACAAGGTCTTGTTATGTTTTATCCCAGCATGTTGTTCTAGCATTCCCGCTTTTTATTTTGTAATCTGGTTCTCCTTTGTGTTCTGAGGTAGCTTGCCCTTCCTTGTGTTCCTGCCAGTCTGATTGTCTTCCCTCACCCTGATTGTTTCCCACCTGTTCCCCTATTACCTTGTGTATAGTAATAATGATAATACATTTTATTTATAGGCGCCTTTCTTGACACTCAAGGTCACCTTACATTATAAAAAAGACAATACAGTTTAAGATAGACAATTGACAATGCAGTTGTGGTCAGAGGGAGTAAGCTAATCTGAACAGATGAGTTTTGAGATTAGATTTGAAATGTGGGAGTGAGTCAGTGTTACGGAGGTCAGGTGAGAGAGAGTTCCAGAGCTGTGGGGCAGAGCGACTGAATGCTCTGCTCCCCATGGTAACAAAAGGCGCGAGCAGAGGAGCCAGTGAGATGGATAGAGGAAGAGGATCTGAGGGTGCGGACAGGTGTGACAGCATGGAGGAGATCGGAGTACCTGAGGGGAGAAAGAAATGGAGGAGTTATCAATAGAAATAAAGAAGTTATGGGGGGTTTGCTTAAGGTGTGTTTTGTGCCTATTAAAAGAAGTTCTGTATTATTGCTTTTTAATTTGAGGAAGTTTGAGGTGAACCAGGATGTTATTTCAAGGAGGGAATTGGTAAGGGAGGAAGGTGGGAGTGTAATGTTTGGTTTGCTTGAAAGGTAGAGCTGGATGTCATCCACGTAGCAGTGAAAGTGAATATGATGTTTGTGGAAAATGTGACCAAGGGGAGAAGGTAAATGCTGAATGAACAGGGGCCCCAGGACAGAGCCCTGGGGCACACTCACACACAATAGAGGAGAGTCTCTCAGAAGGATGTTGTGTGAAATTGTGTCAAAGGCCGCACTTGGATCAAGGAGGAGGAGAATGGACAGTGAACCGGAGTCATTGGCAAGGAGGAGGTCATTAGTGATTTTGGCAAGTGCTGTTTCAGTGCTATGGAGCGGACAGAAACCAGACAAGAATTGTGCATATAAATTACTGCAGGATAGATGAGTATGGAGTTAAATGATAAGCTTATTGTTTTTCAAGAATTTTGGAGATGAATAGAAGATTTGATATGGGACAAAAATTATTTAGGTTGTTGGAATCTGAACCAGGTTTCTTGAGTATTGGAGTTACAGTGGCTGTTTTAAGGGAAGAGTGAACAGTGTCTGTGATGAGAGGGGACAGAGAAGGGAGGGTGGCCTTACAAGGACAGTAGGAAGGGATCTAATTGGAAGGTTGAGAATTTGGATTTTCAAATGAGTTTGGAAATTTCATTGACTGAGGGTAGGGTGAATGTTGAGAGTGAATGTGTGGGGGGAAAATGGAACTGGGGCAGGTGAGTTTGGAGCAGAGGTGGGTTGCCAGTGAATATGTTCGATTTTGAAAGAGAAATATGATACCATATGAAATCAGAAGAGTACAGGTGAGGAGGAAGTGAATCTGGGGGTTTTGTAATGTCTGTAAGGAAGGAGAAGAGGGCCTTAGAGTTTCCTTTATTAGAAATGATTAAACCAGAATAGTATATGGATTTAGCCTCAGAAATATATTCTTTGTAGTAGAGAATATGGTCTGAATACATGTCTTTATGCACAGTGAGACCAGTTTTTCTGTAGTCTTTAGGGGGGCCCGGCTAGCACATTTGGGTCGCCCCGAAGGGGTTGTTCCTGGGGGGGCGTTGAGGGGTGGACCGGGGAAACTTGATGGAGTTGGATTTGTCATACTGAAAGTTCGGGGGGGAACCCACGGGGGAAATTTTAATATTTCGCCCGGGGGAAAAAGATGCCCGGGTGTGGGAAAGGCTGGTGGTGGTGGCTCATGCAGCTTTCAAGTTTAAAGGGCCCGCGGCAAAAATATTGGACAGTGCTATCGATGGATAGTTGACAAAAGAAGGGCAGCCCAGGCAGCACAAGCCAAAAGGATTACCCCCACATAGTTGCCAATGGCTATAAAGGTTGGGGGCGAAGGTAGGCTAACCTTGTTTAAAAAATAATGTCAAGGGTTTCAATCTCCAAAAAAACAGATGTCAGCCCCAAATATTGTTGTCAAAATTTTATAGAAAAGGGGTAGATTATAAAAATACTCCAAAAAAAAAGACAACAATTGCAGAGTCCACAGATATAAAAATTATTTAAAATAGGAAAAGGGGAGCAGTGGCAGCTAGAAGGGGAGCGTTCACTAAAACCATATTTTCCCCCCCCTTTTTGGGGGGTCCTGTAACTTTTTTTTCTTCTGAATTAAAGACAAAATTGGGGTTTTTTTTTGGGTCCCAAACCCCCTCAAAAACAGTTTATCTAATTTTTAAAAAAGTTACTCTGGATGGCTTTAAATTTTTAGCCCCCAAATACGACTGTGGGGAAAACCGGAGTTTTTTTTGATCAGGATTTGCCCTTTTAAATCACATAAAAAACAAGTCTCTAGGACCCTTTTTCCCCTTTCCCCAATATAAATGGGTTAAAAACATTCTGTCGCAGAGTGATGCTGAAAAATTGGGGCCATGCTTTCCCTTTTCTAAAGGGTGGACTACGGGGAATTTTATTATCCCGGATGTCCCGTTAACTTGTAAAAAGCCTCCAGCTGATCCAAAAAGCTGCAGCAAATACGCTGGAATTAACCAAAGAGATCTATTACTCCCCTTCTTTTCTTCACTGGCTTCCTGTAAAAACCCAAAATTTATTTTAAAAAAACCTTTTTTCCTTTTAAAAAGGGCCCCAATGGCCAGGCTCCTTTTATATTTAAAACTGAATAAATTTTCCTTCTTCTCCTGGGTTTTTTTTATGGTAAAATTTAAAAAGTGGGGGGCCAGTTTTGGGTATAGGCCCCCCTTGGGGAACCAAACCCCTTTTTCTTTTTGGGGCACCCCCCCTTTTTTTTTCCTTTTTTGGGCCAAAATTTAAAGTTTATTAAACCTTTATTCTTTTTCCAAATTTTCTCTTGCCTTTCCCCCTTTTTGGCCCCGTCCCTTTGTTTTCTCTTGGCCCCTTCTTTCTCCCCGACCTTTCTGCATTTTTTTTCTTTCCCCCGGGGCCCCCCAAATTTTCCCTTTTTTGGGCCTTTTGGCCCCCCCCACCTGTGTTTTTTTTTGGTTTTTTCCTTGATATTTTCCCAACCGCGTTTAAAGGTTCATTCTGTTTTTTGATAAATATTTTTAAATTTTTTCCCCTGAAAATAAAATTAAATTAATTTTTTGACAAAAAAAATTTTTGCCTCTGGGGCTCTGTTTCCTATTATAATGTAATCTGCTAGAAACCTTTTCCAAAACTTTTCTAACTGTAATGTAAAAAGCTGACCCTCTTTAAAATTGGCCATTGTCTGTATTAATGCCATGTCCTTCCCCCTCTCCCCCATTCCCAGCTGTCCTATTGCCTCCTTTTCCTTCTTTTTACCAGCCCGGCCATCAGCAGGGGGGTCTCCCATCTGAAAAAAGGTTCTGCTCGGGGGTTTTTTCCCCGTTAAAAAGGGGTTTTTTCTTGCCACTGTCGCCTTTTGCTTGCTCCTTAGACTCCTTTGGGGCTCTGTAAGCTCTTTTTTTAAAAATTTTTATTGGGGGCTTTTATAAAAAAAACTGAATTTTAAATTGGTTTAATTCCTTAGAAACTTTTCGTTTCCCTGCAATTTTGGGGGCAACCGCATGGTTTCAATGTCAATGCATCAATATTTCACTCTAACCCAAACCCAAAGAATAGTCCATTCAACAGGGTATGAAAGACCCAAAAGATCCACAATTCAACACAGAAAAACAAATTTTAAATCCCTTTAAAATTTTAAATTCCCCAAAGGGTAACTTACCAAGTCTTCCTCTTTTGTATCAATGTCATTAATGACTGGCTTTTGCAGTTGTGGGGAGGCACTTAAAGGTTTAAAAAAGTTTTTTAACAATTTCATCCTTTGCTGGGCTGGGGGCACCACCAGCACCCCACCACAACTTTATTTTTTTTTTGAGGTAGTAGCCTGGGGCATCAGCCCGGAAACATACAGAGGGGGATAGTTTTTCCAAAAACTGTAAAAATTTTTATAATAAATATCAATATTGCCAATACTGCACCCCTAATGGAATAATTAAAATAAAATCATAAAAGGGAAAGGATCAATCTTTTTTTTTTGGGGTCCTTGCCATTTTTAAAGCTCCCCAACCCCTGTAATTTTGGGGAAACTACATTATTCTTTTTCCCATCAATTTAAAGGGATTGTTAAAAGGGGCTCTGTGCAAAAGGACTCATTAAAACTGGGCCATCACCCTTTAACATCAAGGGTTTTTTTAATTTTTGGGCCCTGAAATTTAACACAGTTTGTCATGAAGGACCCCAAAAAGTATGATACTGAAGTTTTTATGTTCTTTTGGGGCCCAAAAGTTCTAAAGGGAGGGAGCACCCGGGGGTGTCTTATTACAAGTTCATAAAAAGTGAAATGGTAAACCCCTCCTTTCCTTTTTTTCTATACCCCGTTTTGCTTTTAAAAAAACTAATTACTTTTTCGGGTTTATGGGAAAGATGGTTGTTTTTTGGACCAGAGCATCACTCCTTCTGGCTGAAGAATAATTTTTAAAAAAGGGGGTGCACCGAAAGAAATTCTGACCAACCCCATTTTGGATATTAATTTTTTCTGTTAAAGCCGATAACTGATATTTGCCGATCCGATATATATATATTTTAATAAGTTTCTAAGATGATAAAATTTTGTACAGACTGAAAATCATGCAAACTGAATTTTTTTAATGTCTTTTTTTTTTAAAAAAAGTGTTTTTTCTTCCAAAAAAGGAGGTTAAAAACTGCCATAAAACCCAAACCCAAAAATTTATTTTTTAAAACCCTTTTCAACTTGTAGCAAGGGGAATTTAAAATTTAAGACAGTTTAAACCCTTTAACTACAAAAAATTTTAGAAAGTTGGATCAAAAATAATAAGGATCATAAATAAAATAATACCCTTTATCATTATCAAACTTCGTTCATGCCATTCATGGCAACCAGGCTTTTATTAAATTGTAGAACATTTTTTTAAGCTCAAGTAAACCCATTAAACTCAAATCTGTAAAAAAGGGCTAAATCAGAATATCAAAACATGTCTTGACTCTCAGTGCACATTTTCCCAGCTTGCACTGTAATTTTCAATAAATGTCCCAACACTAAACAATGTTTCCACCAACAAACACAAACACTATACAAGTGCAAAGCAGTGCAGTACTTTCAAGCCCCATCTATAAAAATGCTAAATCAAAATATTAGAACTGTGACATAACTGTAACTCAAAGACAAGCTTTTGTCATTTCCAACTTAAAAGCAGCCAAAAGTACTTAAAGTAAATGTCCCAAACACTGAAACAGTGTTTCCACCTGGCACTGTAGGTTATAGTTTAGGCCTGATTCATCATCAAAGTGAGGTTTTTTTACAAAGAAGCATTTCTGCTTTCTGACTGAATCCTGTTTCTCTTTTCATCAACACATGTGATGCAGCAGAGGAAAGATTCGTCCACACTTGTCATGGAGCTGAAAGGTACTTGGATGCTGCTTGCAGGGCAGGAAAGCGAGACATGTTGCTTTTCCAATACAGCAATGGGCCCCATTTCTGGGGATGGGGCTCACTCAGATAGCATGCACCTACAGGAATGTAGACAAGTGTATTACTATGTGTCTGATAAATTCCAGCAATCGGGACATTACAACACTGTCCTCCCTTAAGAGCTCTGCTCGGAACTTGGCCTGAGCAGATGACCAATGCTAAACGTTGACCTCAAGAGGGCGAGAAGCTTTACTAAAAAAGGGGTTTTTTTTAACAATTTAACAATTGTTTTTTTGATTTAAAATCTATTAGTTTAGAAGTCATAGAATGTACAGCACTTTAATAAAAACATTACACAAAGGTTTTTTTAACAGGCTTGTTATTTGAATAAAACGGGTTGATAATACTATACCTGCACACTTGTGTGGCTTGTCAGGGCCTGCCTGCTGTTCCATGAACGTTTTCCTCCATTTCATCATGCCCATGACTTTTTCCCCCCTCGTTGCTTGTTCTATCTTCTCTTGCGGGTTTCCCCTGTCAGGTATCTCCGTAGGGTCAATGCTTTTGTCATTTGTCCACTTGCTTCTGGAGTGTTTATCAGCTTTCTTGGTGACTGCATCAAAATAAATCTTTGTACCCTAGGTCAAGGATGGTTGACAAGAAATCAGGGCTCGGAGGTATTCAAATCCTGTCACAACACGTAGAGTGTCCTTTTCTGTGGGACCCCACTGTCTGTTTCAGCTGTCTTGTTCACAAAGTTTCAGTGCCACAACAGGAATCCGTCTGATTTGTAGCCAAATGTGAGCTGATCTCCTTTTTTGCTCAAATGGGTGAAAAGTTGGTCAGTTTCGAACCCACTGGATATGCACTGAAACAAGCAGGTAGCTCATGATCTGCTCCATACACAATACGCGCACGCTTCTGATCCAGTAGATCTTTTCACTCATGTAAAAAGTACTATCTCCATCTGGTTGTGACATCTTGTTGTAGCAAATTGGTTTTCATGCCTAACTTGCTGCATAACTTCAGCCGAGAGGTGGCCACTCGGAGAAGTGGCTATGCAATGTTCAACTATTTTCTCTTCCAATAGCCACACAGTCAGAGATGCCGCATGGCTTAACACTCCATCATGCACTGCTAGCTGTAGCGTACATGAGCCATGCAGCCTTGTGCTTTTTAACACCACACTCACCCATTGCCTTCTGGTATGTTCCGCGGCATTGTCACGGTAAGCACTACATGCACATTGTCGTCTTTAATTCTCCATTGAGCAAACATGCAGTCAAATGCGCCAGCTGGCGGCAGCCCCGGTGTGCGATCCTGTAAACTCTTTTTGTGCGCAGCAAAACCGCCTCTACATTTCAAAGTTGTCATCAATCCACTGAGCAGTAAGGCTCGCGTTACTCATCTGACTTACGCCCAAGTCCATATCCAAAAACTGCAGTGAAGTTAATGTCGTCAAGCATTTTGTGTGCAAACACCTTGTGGATATGCGTGGCCACAACTTCGCGGTAAAAGCAGGGAGGGAAACGTCCTAAAAGTAGAAATGACTTGGTTAGGCTGGTGCTGGGTTCAATGTGCTCCATCAATCCGTCAAAACTTTCGGTCCCCACTCGTTGAAAAATGGCTGGTCGTCAAGAGCAATCATTTCCATTACCTTGTTCATTATTGTCTGGCTTTACAGCCAACTCCTTGGCAAATTTCCCTGGTTTGGCTTAGTACTTGCTGTACTTTGGCCTCCCAACCGCAGCGCCGGGCGGTTGTTGTTTTCTGCTTTTGCCTGTTGGCCAACACGATTTGCAGCATTAGCTTCCCTGCCATTGTTTGTAGAACTTGGATGGCGGTTTTTCAAATGACATATCAAATTTGTGGTGTTGAATGACTCTCGACGCTGGCATCCTCCTCGTAATAATTCTGAACACTTTGCAAGTGTTGCATACTGCTTTTACTATTATCTTCGTTGACAATCGCGGAAAATGACCACACCGACCACATTTTTTCTCCTCTTCCAGTTGGAACAACTTCACAACTCTCTGCTGGCTTTTAAGGGACTGACACTGTCACATGCCCAAACAAATACTGCGATGGCCAAATCGCTCCGCCTCCTTTCCTCTCTCCTCTTCCCCTTCACACACATACACAAATAGCAACTCACCTGATATAAACATCGGGTTGTTAACATGGGGTCCGCTTTTACTCATCAAATTCACTTCTATTCCAAGCCAACTCTTTAACCCTTTTTCCTTCCCTGTATCCTCAGGGTGTGTTTTGGGGTAAGGGAGTCACTGAGGTTCATTGCTACAGGTGAATACACAAAAATTAGACACAGATTTATACAGTTCAGCTTCAGTAGTTAGTTTCACGGATTTGGACGGCTTCAAACTATTTGAAATGGAAGTTTCTTTTTGGTTTACATAAGAGCTATGAGACTATTGTTTATGTTGAAGGGACAAAAAAGAAAGCAAGTGTCTTATTACTGCTTGTAACGTGCTGAAGCCAAGAACATGAGGGAAGGACACAAACGCGAGACACACCTGTAAGCAGATGGACAAGTATAATGTCCCTTTATTGAATCAGCTCATCTTCTGTCTAAAGCAAAAATAAATGCATGTATTTAAACTACACATGGTCAGTGTCAGTGAACATCACAGCTTAATATGTGATAAAAGAACCTTTTTTTCCCTTGACATTAGACAGTGTCCACTCTCGTGACTGTCCAATCGGCAGAATGCCAACGGTGCAGAGACAGAATAACACAGAGACAACTGCTGGCTAAGATCCCAGCCTGAGACCAGCAAACACTTAGAAGTTACTTCCTCCCATCTCCCTCTTCACTGGCTTCACTTCTACCCATGTGACAAATCTCATGGTTGTGGTGCTGAATGAAATGAGTTGGACTTGTCCACATTAGTCCTGCTGTCAGCCCCTGAACTATGAAACGCTGCTTTAGCAGCACACACTGAGCACACACACAGAGACAGAGACAGAGAGGACTCACACACAGACACAGTCTCTTCCTCTCTGATAACAGTCTGTGGTAGGGTCATAATGTCCGTGTGAAAGCAGTGAAGAAAGCAGCGACAGAGTCTCCAGCTCTTTGTGTTCATCAGCAGCGTTCATACACTGGGATTTCTTCCTCTGCTCGGTTTCATCTGCAGCGCTTTCTTCTGGGAATGAACTGCTGGACACGGAGTTTGTCAGAAGAGCGCGGAGGCCAGTTGCAGCTGATTAAAGTGATCAACATGTTTTACTTCTGACAGTTACCACCGTGTGATCCCTCGTCAGTCGCTTTCTCTCTTTGACTTCATGGCAAAGGATCGTTTAACTGTTTCACTATGTCCTGGTGCTTTCCACTAGAAAACACCTGAGCTGGATGGAAATTCATTACCGTGGATGTTTATTAGTGTGTGTCCGTCTGATGGGACTCTAGTTGTGAAGGTATGTGAAGAATCCCTTCCTGAAAATACCTGGAGGCAGACAGAGAGGTTCACAGTGCCCCTCACGGCGAAGCTCTGATTCTCTTGGCTGCTTCCTGTTACAGCAGAGCCTCTGTTTGCTCTGGAATGAAGCAGGGATGAGTGGAACTGGAGTTGAGTTGAAAAGCAGTCTTCATGGCCAGAACAGCAGTGTGTAACATAGAGAGTTAGAGCAGCCCCTGAGGCTGATGAGTACAGCTGGACAGCTTCAGTGCATGTCTCCTCTCAGCACAGTAGTAGAGTAGGCAGAAACATGTGAGCCTGCTGGATCATTGTTCTGAATGCTAGACTTCTATTTCTGAGAGCTGGTCTCTCTGATGAAATGTGTGTGTGTGATATTTGTATTAGTATCGTATGCAAAGTTAGCCAGTGTGTACAGTTAAATAGCTGTATCACCAAAACCTAACCACACAGAGTGGACTCCTGGATACAAACCCCAGTCTCCCACCCCTCCACTGTTGTTATTTCAAATCACATTCTCATTCATCTTGTAGTAATCTAATTTGAACATCATCCAGCCACATTATGTCGCCACATAATGGATTTGTTTTTCCACAGTGCTTTCTACCATGCTTAGTGGTGGTTTAACAGGGTTGTAGTGAGGAGGAGGAGAGAATGAACAGCATAGATAGATCAACATGGTGAACAAAACACATGTTACAGGTGTACAATGACTAGCAAGTTGTGGTAAAAGCTGAGTTACAATCCAATATCATAATACAGAGAGGTGGAATATATACTTCTATTAAAATGAGCAGTGACAAGAGCACAGACTTCAGTCACATCAATTCACTGAACTCCTCCTGTCACAGTCGACAGAATAATGATCAAGACATTACTATAGAAAACTTCTTGGATAAATGATGGAACAGTTCATCATTTTCTCCACCACAAAGAAAAATGTTTTTCTTTTTGAATCTTTTGAAAATCTTTTAAACGAAGCTTTTGTGAGAAAAAAGGGAAAATGACAGAAGAAATGTTCTCCCTCTCTTCAAGAACTTTCTAAGAGTCATCATACAAGAAATCAAAGTACACTCGCCAGGTGGTGAATGGTGAACTGGAAACACAGAGCCTGGAAAATGACAGAGTCAAACTGGCCTTTGTGGTGTAATTGTGCTCATAATAATAAAATTCTCCAGCCATGCAGAATCACCTGCAGAACACAAGTGTGTGTGAATCTTAAAATATGGGTTATCACACATTACAGTCTCATCTTATCTGCACAACAAATTCCTCTTGTGTTCTATTCATCCAGTCAGCTAATAATATCTACAAGCTCTCTGACAGAAAACAACAGAAACATAATGTATCACACAAGCTGCTCCATTACAGACCAGTACAGCATTTGGAGCAGGCACTGAAATTAAATTCCTCAAAGGCCAAAATGTATTTTTCAGATTGTCATTCTTCAGAATGGCTGTGGGCTCTGTTACATCTAAAACATGTGTGTGTGTGTGTGTGTGTGTGTGTGTGTGTCTCATTGTCTGTGGCCCACTTTTACTCAACACACCTGACACACCACCATTATTATTTCATTAGTAGCTTCTGCACTGTGCAATTTGTTGTAGCTAAATTTAGGATCCATTTTTCAAGAGAACTTCCTCAGAACCTTTTTCAGTCTAAATGAAGCTTTAAACACATCAGCTCTCTCTACACTGACTGAGGTTGAATTTGAACAGCTACAAGATTTGGAGCTAGTGACCTATCATCAAAAGACAAGGAAATAAGGAAGAAAGGAAAACATTTCAAAGAATGAATGCACCATTCCTCATATGAAATAGTTTCCACTGCCATCATATATGAATCCTTCAACAAATTAGGACTCTAATATTAAAACTTGTAGATGAGCTGCATGGAGCAGAAAACAAGAATCCAGAGTTGAGTTTCCTAAGTGGAAGAGAGTTAAACTTCCTAAACTTATTCTGTCCTCAGAGTCATCATCAGCTTTCCTCCCACACTCAAAACACTGCAAATGAACACTCATCCAAATGCATCACATGCCACCCCTAAACATATCAACATATTTAGATTCCAGTTTTAGGACTAAGGTTTTCAAGACGCAGGAAGAATTTCAGCAGCCCAAGTTTACTCCACGGTGAGGAAATCACTGAGTGTTTTAATGTCCCTTAACCAAAGAGGGTGAACATGAACAGCCTGAAACGTGTCATATGCAGCAACTCATTCAGCTTCTTAGAGATCCCTACGACTCTATTCTGGGAGATTTTACTACAGGATTACAATTGTGTATTGAACTGGAAATGAACTAAAATCAAGGTTCAAAGCCAAAAGGAGATTTGAACCTAGTGTTCAGTATAAGATTCAAGTGGACTCAGTGATAATTAAATGTAAGAAGGCAGAAACTTTAAAGCACAATAAAGTAGATGATTGTAGAAGTGGAAACAGTGTGTGCTGGTTAGTTTTGCATTGGACCCAAGGAGATTATTTCTCCTGAGTCTTAAACTGTAGCTTCTTTTGTTTTTGGGCCACATCTTGAGAGATGATGAAAGTGATTCACACACATTGGAAATAAGAAGATTTTACCAACACATCAAACTGTTTCCTGTTCACAGCACTTAAAATTTGAAGTCCTCCATCAAGTATCATCATACATCACAGACCTGACCTACAGTACATTGATATTAACTTCCTAAAATAACACACAGCACACTCCACTTTAGGCTGTGACATCCAACTCCATCATTTCCATTAGAATGTCTTTTAGAAAGGATCTTATTTGTAGACAGTACAGACTTCCTAGAAATCCTTTCCTTTAACACAAACTACAACATCACCACCAAAGAGTTAAGAAGTTGAGAACCCATGAGAATATGTCACAATCATGATCAGCATTAAAAAACAAAAAAACAAAACAATGATGTCCATGAATGATAAGCACACAATCAAACCACTGGGCTTATGGGTATGATTACTTGCCAATCACTGTTTCACAAACATTATCATTTGGACAAAACATTTAAAACATTAACTTCTAAACTAGACACTGACATGAACTACTAACATGTACTGACTTACTGAAACCTTGGAGCTGATCTGGACTTTCCTGTAGTTTCCTCTTGTCCTTGTAACAAGCAGTAGCTCCTCCCTTCCCTCGTCAATAATTGTGCAGAAATATCTGAGTGCTTCTTCTTCCTAAATAATGAACAAGTCCTGTCCAGTCCAACTGTTTCTGCTCCTGTTTGACTTCTCTGAACTTGTCTCTGGCTGTGTGTCCACTTGCTGCAGCCTGTGACATCAGGCACTAATAGAATGTTGATACATCAAAGACATCAAAAGGACAAACACACACACACACACACACATATACTTGTACTTATATCTTTGTGAGGACACTTGTTGACATAATGCATTCCCTAGCTCTTACCCTAACCCTAACCAAAACCCAATTCTAACCCTGAAACCAAGTCTTAACCCTCAAACAGCAACATGAACACAGATGGAAACACTGCAGAGCTGCTTGGGATGGTTTAACAGGTAGAGATCATCAGATAATGGAATGACCTGATACCTTCATCTGTTTCCATAAACACATGGAGGAAATCTCCCAAACACAAACTTAACCACAATGTGATTCATACAGTTAGCAAACACACTTGCATGTAAACTCTCACACCAGCATAAAATAAGTCATTGTTTTAGGATCTGAAGAAGAAGATCCAGGATGAAGGAGATCAGGAGACAAGAGGCCCACAACAGAAGAGAGAGAGAAAATAAAAAAATACAATTAAAACACAAACGCATAAACAGATGAAGAATCACCTTAAAGTCATTGTAGTAAAATAAAGTTTTGTTTCTGGACCCAGGCTGAGAAAAATACCAGTAACTGAAAATAATGATGAAATAATGTTGAGGAAAAAAATGCTTCCTCCTTCCATCCAGCCTGGTTATTTTTACAGCTTCTACTCCAGAACATGATGATATAGTGTCAGCTTTAACTTTCACCATCCGCTTCCTACTTGATTCAGGTGACAGGTAACTGTTATCTCAGTGTGATGCAGAGAAGAGACCAACATACAGCAGGACTCTGTGGATTTAAGGTCTAATAGCACAAGATAAGTTGAACGAGTTCTAAAAGAAACATGAGTCAAAATGATTCTTCACAAGAAAGCAGCTGATCTGTTGCAACAACAACAACTAAAACTGTCTGTGGCAATGGAGAGATAGTGAATATCACTCCTCACTTTCAATAAAGAGGTGAAGGACAGAAAATAATGTCTACTGCAAAGTCACAGGAAAACCAGAGTGTGAGGAATGAAACTCTGGACATGATTAAAAACAGTCAAATAAAAGATGCTGGATGGTAGAGTAAATAATAAAAAATATGTCTGGATGAGATTTGCTGTTGTTTGCTGTGTCCTACACACATATGAACATTAATGTGGGAGAAGAGAAACAGATTAATGTCACAATCTGAATTTAAACACTTCATTTTCTGCAGCTTCCACATAAAGAAAACTGTCTGTCAAAGGTCAGACAAACAGAGAATTATCAGGATAAGACCAGACTTTCCTCTGAAGGAACAGAGAACTGTGACATGATGATTAACAGAGAACATGTCAAATTTAACAGCTGAACAAATGATTTTAATAAAGGATGATAATGTGACTATTTCATCCTTATGCTGTAAAAACATTCAAAGAGTAACTGAACACTGGAGGAGTTGATAAGAGACAGTAACATCACCAGTGGGATCAGAGGACAGTCAACTATTTGAATCTGAACTAATCTCAAACCAACATGAAGCCAGAAAATGACAAGACAGTGACAAAGAAAAATGAATTTCTATAAAGTGAAGAGTTTGCACAGGTTTGCAGGCTGTTTGACAGAGACTGAGACTTGACAAATATTCTAGCTGTTTCCAACCTGAGTTTGGGAGTTTGGTAACTTCACTGAGGATTGTACTGCAGATCATTTCAGTAAAAGTCATTCATCCATCATTTCTGTCACCACTGCCCAGAAAGACAATAGTTATATGACAATTGTTCAGCTAAATGGCTCCTTACAGTGTTTCAACTGTGTCTTTGCAGTTTACAGCAACAAATCACATCACTGAAGTTCAAATTAAAGCCATTAAATCTTCCTAACACAGAGTCTAAAAACAAAAATCCATTTGGCTCATAAACAGGCAAAAAATCACACTTCAAAAACAAGAAGAAACTAAACTTAATTGCTCTTATTTTCCTTTACTGTTTATTTAAGGAAGAATGAACTGAATACACCTTGCTGCCCATTTGAAAACACTGGAAGAGAATTGCAGACTGTTGAATGTTGATCATCTTGAGCTTCACAAACTGTTTTCAGTCGACATAAAGTGATTGTTAAAATCCAGTGGTTTAAGATATAAATATGCACAATCTGCACAAACAGAGAGCTTTCATCAAAGGCCTCACTGAGATTTTATCTATCAAAGTGAAAAAATCTACTTCAAAAAAAAAACAATCCTCAGTCACTTTCTAAACAAACTAGAGACCATCTTCCAGGATCACAGCAGCCTCCACACCTATCACTGTATTCAGACCCATGAGTACTGCCATGACTTCAATATTACAGAAGTAACCAGGACTTCTGATGCCCTTGTTGGACCACACCCATCGTCTCAACTCGGCCTTCGCTTGGATCTCAGCTACACACCTGTAACATTTTGTGACTGTATCTTGGGACGGTTGTGACACTATTGTGTTGACAAAGTCTGTCCACACACAGACAGACACAGACAGACAGACTGTGTGGTAGATCCTGCTGCAGTGGGTGTTTCCAGGACCACTTTTTCCCATCATGACACACACACATAAACACAAAGACTCACAAGGTGAAAACAATACAACCACACTGGTGCTGCTGGAAACAAAACACTGGAACAGATTGGGGAAATGACATTTGAGGTTATTGATGTTGAATAAATGGAATTAAAATCAAATTACATTCAACTGTCACAAAAGAAGCATTTAAACTGAAGAGTGATAAACTGGCTATAAAACTAAGTGACTGACTAATAACCAGAGATTACAAATATCCTGAAGAAATATTTCAGTGTGACAATGAAAACAAGAGCCATGAACATCAATATCTGCCTTTTTCCAAAGAACTCAGTCTTTACTACAACAGTGTGTCACAGAAGCACACTCTGCTGCACAGCACAGTCTAATCCACTGCACTGCTTTCTCCAGCAGACAAACAGAGACTCTTCCAGCTGAGAGGGGACAGAAAGGAGGAGCTGTTAAACCTGCTGAACTGTGACAGAGAACTGAACTGAACTGACCCTCCTCTTGTCCACTACAATAAATCCATTCTGTTGGAGGAAAACCTTCATTCCACACATCAAATGTGTTTTCATCAAGAGACACAAACAAGTTACTGTCCACACCTCCAATCTCTCAGCTGAGGAAAACATTGCTGAAAGGATTTTGTCAAACAAAATCTTTCCCAGTTAAGCAGGAAACGTTTGGTTTGCATTATCAGTAACATAACACAGCTCTGATATGGCTGTAACTGATCAGTAAACAGTGACATAAGGCTGATATCCCAAAGTACAAACAAGAGCACAGGAGTGAGACTAAACTCCAAACTGTAGAGACTGAGGTAGAAGCTGCAAAAGTCCTGAGAGCTGAAAACAGAGAGACGTTTTAGAACAGAGCTTTCTCTAATCTTCAGCATAGATACACAAGTTTAGCTACTGAAGACACAGCTAAGGGAGGAGAATGTTAAGAGTTGGCAATGGCCGTTGTGTTACCAAGCCGGGTCACAGCAGTTAGTGCAGCCATCCCTACCACCCTGGAACATTGTGTTCCCAGAATGCAGGTTTACTTGTGGTTCCAAAGTCTCCAATAGAGAGAATGGGAGGCAGAGCCCCTCAGATATCAGGCTCCTCTACTGTGGAACCATCTACTAGTTTGGGTCTTGGAGCAGACGCCCTCCCATGTTTAAGAGGAGGCTTCAATATAGTTTTAATGTGCTGGACTTTAGATTTTATTTGCCTTTATACTTGTGTGTGTGTGATCTTCAGATCTAAGTGTCCTGCAGCAAGGGTGTGAAGCTCCTCCTCTCCAAGTCTGACAGATACACTGTCAGTCTCAAGCACTTTAAGCAGAGACACAAGTGATTCTGGATGCCAGCCTTTGATGGATAGTGTGCTTGCAGAAAATGTAATTGTTTTACAACTTGTATACAACTAGATTTTAATCATTACTTATTAGACATAATTCCTAAAAAATGCAAGTAATATGTACAGGTATTAGATAAATGTATTTGTTTACAACATAGATCTAAGTGTAGTTGTAAAGATGTTTATAGTGTTTTCTTTTTTAGAATGTGGAGCAAATTCTTACTTCAAAACCAGCAGAGATGACTGTGATTAAAGAGTATGAAGAGACTGGAAGTTTGAAATATTCCACCACACGGTTACTCTTTAAGGAACACTGAAACATGATATTCAAAGCAACAAAGGCCCTAACCCTTTCTTGAGTGGCTCATGAAGACAAATCCAAAAGCACCTCTTCATCCCAGAGTAGAGTGGAGCTAAAAGGACGTCCCACATCATCCAGAACATATGATGATCAGCCAATCAGAGATGAATGCATGGAAGCCATATCTCTCCTTCACCACACAGCTGATCCTGACTTGTTACAGAAGATGAGTGAAACCTTCTACTACTGTCAGCAGATTCTTCATGACCCACAGTGGTCAGCTGATGTACTACACACGTTTCCATGTTTCTTGGATGTGAAGGGACTGGTTCAGATATATATATATATATATATATATATATATATATATATATATATATATATATATATATATACACATATATATATATATACATATATACAAACTTCAAACTTCAAACTTTCCCTTTGATGAACCTTATAGTCAGAGCTGAGTAAGGCTTTCCTGAATGAGCCACTAGTTATGCTGCTATAGGTCTACACTGCTGGAAGACTTCACATGATGCACTGATTTCTCTCTCTCCTCTCCCTCTCCATCTGTACACATTCATATCCCATTAATGTATGTTACTAACTTGGCTTCTTCTCTCCCATGGTGTTGTGCTTTCTCGTCTCTGCAGTTACTTCCACCTCCAGAGCTCCAGAGTCTGGATCTGTG
>CM028891.1:6333633-6412522 GCA_016801885.1 Toxotes chatareus | reverse complement strand
AAAATGAATGTTTCTAACATTTGTAGACGTGATTGCTGTTGGTGTTGGTTTTCATCTCTTCATTTCTCTTGTGTTGCTCTATAATTTATACTACTGAAGTTTTCATATTGTTCCTGGAAGGCAGCTGTATCTTCAGTATTCTCATTGTTGACTTTCTGTGGACAAGCAGCATCAGATTTGAGAGATGGGATGTGGCTCCTGCTGCAGGAGGTGAGACTGATAAGCAGCAGCTGCTCTGTAACTGTAAACCTGTAAAGACAGAAGAATGAGTTGGACTGGAGTCCAGTCAGATCACAGAGCAGTGGAGGAGACAGCAGCAGGACCACCACTGTAGGCAAATATTTCCTCCAGAGAAAGGCCTGTTCACATGGAAACCATCTTGAGCCTTTAAAATGAATATGCACATACAGAGACATGAAGAGTTATTTAGAGACAGAGGACAGATAGATGGAGACAAAGACAAAACAGATAAGAGGAAAATAAATGAGACAGACACTCATCAGTGTTGTATCATGTTGTTAGTGCAGTGTGTTGCTCAGCATGTGGATATTGTAGAGTCACAATGTTTCTGCTTGAGCAGCATGAAACCTGAAGTCAGTTCAACAAACACCAAGTGTGTGTTTTGTCCATCTGCGTCCAAACTGACTTCCTGATCATTTCATGGAGTTTAACGTCTGTTGGAAGAAGAAATTCAGAGATGAGGTGCAGTTATAGGAGCCTGTGTGTTTCATTGAATTTATTCAATTTTAATATTGAAAGTAGTTACACGCAATACATTCATCTAAATCTCGACATTTTTAAGTTGACTGTACTAGTAATTTCAAATAAATTATACAAGCAGTTTCAGCACAAAAATTCTGAGTATTTGTTACTTTTTGTATTTCCTTAGTAATTCTAACTAAACCCATGTTTAATTTACTTAAATTAATTATGTAATTTATGGTTGCAGTGGTTGCAAGCAATACATTCATGTTGACTGTACTTAATATTTTTGAGTAAATTCAAATAAATTATACAAGCAGTTTCAGCACAAAAATTCTGAGTATTTGTTACTCTGATTTCCTTAGTAATTCTAACTAAACCCATGTTTAATTTACTTAATTTTATTATATTGTGGTTACCTAATTTGTTATTGTGCTTTAAATTAAATTAAATTAAATTGTTTTATTCTACTGTCACAGGGAGACTGTGTGCACTAAAGTAAGGCACATGTGCTACACTCTCTTTCTCAGGTAGATTTTATCAGAATGTTGATCCTGGTGTGAACTGCTTGTGGTGATGTGTTTTATTTTATCTGAAGAAGACTTGAACACTTAGAATTTAGAAGAAGACAAAAAAAAATGTTTTAAAATTGTTCTACTGTCACAGGGAGACCCCTTGCACTAAAGTAAGGCACATGTGCTACACTCTCTTTCTCAGGTAGATTTTATCAGAATGTTGATCCTGGTGTGAACTGCTTGTGGTGATGTGTTTTATTTTATCTGAAGAAGACTTGAACACTGTAGAATTTAGAAGAAGACAAAAAAAAGTTTTAAAATTGTTCTACTGTCACAGGGAGACCCCTTGCACTAAAGTAAGGCACATGCATGACGACTCTCAGGTAGATTTTATCAGAATGTTGATCCTGGTGTGAACTGCTTGCGGTGATGTGTTTTGTATGAACATTTGGAGGAGGGGTGAAGGAGAGAAGACACATTGTGATTGTGTATTTGATTTATTGAATTGAACTTGTGTTCACCTGTCTCCTTTGTTGCACTTCTTCCTCTGTCAGACCAGGAACAGCCAAACCTGGGCTGCAGTGGTCCATTTGGTTAATTCACTGTGCTTAAAAAAGAAATGGATTCCAACAGTGACAGGTTTTCAAACCTGACAAAACAGGCAAGATTTCAGAATCAAAAGCTGACAGAGAAGATAGAGACATACAGGATCATCTGTAGGTTCACATACAACAAACATTCAGCCTACAGATGCAATTATTTAGATTATTGCTGCATTTATTTTAAACTCACAGAATCTTTATCAGAACAATGTTTAGTTCCTAAAAGTTCAAAATGACTTTATAGTATATTGTAGTGATTACTTCAACAAAAGGGTGTATATTTCACTGTTAACATGAAGAAAATGAATGTGAACTGTGACTGTCGCTTATTTCTGTAATTCATTTGGTATTTTTGAGAAGATTGAATATCAGTATGGGTTATGTTTTTGGTTAGTGTTAGGCTTTCAGTTATGATGGTTTAGGTTAGGGTTTAGTGTGTGTGTGTGTGTGTGTGTGTGTGTGTTTGTCCTTTGATGCCTTTGATGTATCAACATTCCAAAGCCTGATGTCACAGGCTGCAGTAAGTGGACACACAGCCAGAGACAAGTTCAGAAGTCAAACAGGAGCAGAAACAATTGGACTGGACAGGACTTGCTCATGATTTAGGAAGAAAGAAGCACTCAGATATTTCTGCACAGTTATTGACAAGGAAGGAGGAGCTACTGCTGTTACAAGGACAAGAGGAAACTACAGGAAAGTCCAGATCACCTCCAAGGTTTTCAGTAAGTCAGTACATGTTAGTAGTTCATGTCAGTGTCTAGTTTAGAAGTTAATGTTTTAAAATGTTTTGTCCAAATGATATGTTTGGGAAATTGGGACGACAAGTAATCATACCCATAAGCCCAGTGGTTTGATTGTTGTGTGCTTATCATTCATGGACAATATTGAGTATTTTTAAATTCTGATCATGACTGTGAGATATTCTCATGGTTGTTCAGCTTCTTAACTTTGTTTTGGTGTGATGCTCTGTAGTTTGTGTTAAAGGGAAGGATTTCTAGGAAGTCTGTACTGTCTGCACCAAGATCCTTTCTAAAGAAATTCTAATGGAAATGATGGAGCATAAAATCCGAGTCCCTGTCCTGTGGAAAAGTTCACTTCCAGAGTTGAAAAGAAGCAAACATGAGGCTTCAACAGTCTGAGTAGATCAAGTTTCTATCTTCCAGGTATTTTTAGTCCAAAATTCTCCTCTTTGTGTTTCTACACCTAATGTTTCCATGCAAAGCTGTGGTGGAGAGATGGAAACACAGAGAGGAAATTCTGCACTAAAAGACACTAAAAGGTGTTCAGAAGCTTAACCCCGTCATGCTATTTATCGGACATGTCTGTGTTTTTTGTACCTACATAACTACTACATTTAAGGTGGTGCGCATGCAGCACATCATTTGAAAGCTGAAACTCTTATCTTTTCAGCGATATAAAGCTTGACTAGATAAAACAACGACTTTAGGTAGAACTAAACCATCTTCTAAAAACATCAAAGTAATAACTGTCGTCGCTCATTGTTTTTATTTTTTTACTAGTCGCCTCTGCGGTTCAACACGCAGCGCAACAACAACAAAAATGGTCTTGTTTTGTCGGGAAAAGTCTAAAGAATCACGTCGAGTTGAAAAATGCGGTCAAAAACATTTCTTTAGGTGCATAAATGATCAAAAGTTGCAATCGGATTGTTTTCCGACTGAAAAACACAGCGATACTATTACTCCTTCGTTTCTACGTTTTGTCGCCTCTGTTTTGTTTTGAAAGTTGATCCCATGGAGCTTGGTTTGTAGTCCCTGCCTCTGCTTTTGATTGACACCTCATTTGACCATCCGGAAGATCTATGCCCCCCCACAGCCAGAAATAGCCAATGAGCGACTCTGTCACGTTAAAGTACACCCCCACTCTTACGCTTGTCGTTTCCGCCAGATCTTACGCTGAATCTGATCTAATGGCCGTGTAGCCAATGAAATTCCAGTCACGGGGAAGTGTGACATGTCGGGGTTGGGGAAGGAGGGGGCTACAAGACCGCAGCGTAAACAAATATTCTGGATGTCAGCTAGTCGTGCGTGCGACGCGTAAAAAACAGTAGTATTTTCTCATGGCTCGGCTCACTAAAAAGTGCCGGTTCTTTCAGCTCCTCAGGGGCTCCGCAGATGTTTTTTGTTGCTTAAATTAATTTATTAACAAAAAACAATGTAAAATTACGTGTAAATGAATTAATTTTCCTGCGGTCACTCATTTTGTCCCCTTCTCAGCGTGTTGTCTCTTTAGGGGCTGTTCTCTCTCTCTTTCTCTCCTGTGTCTGTAACCCCCGCCGCCGCCGCTCAGTGCGGACCCGCCTCACGCCAGGTAGTTGACCAATCACGTGAAAAAAAAACAAAACAAAGCGGCTGCGGCTCCCGTTGTTCACTTCAAAGAGCCATTGCGGTCAGAGGAGACAGGAGAGAGCGTCTACCTCAGAGGTGTCCAAACTGTTTCACAAAGGGCCATGTGGCTGTAGGTTTTGTTCCCAACAATCAAGAGCACACAGTTTGACCAGTCAGCTCTTACTTTACTGCATGGCATGCTGAGAATAACGTGATGATGTCCAGTCCACACCGAAATTTATGGTGGACTCACCACCTGTGGGCTCACCACCTGGGAGGTGGAGGTGGTGCCGGCCCAGAGTGGGGCTCAAACCCACGATCCTGAGATATTGAGTCTCATGTTCTACCAACTGAGCTAACCAGGCGGCCAAACTTAGGTGAAATTGTAAATATGTAAACAGTTTGCTGTGAATAGTATGTGATTCATTCACATAAAGGTGTTGATTTCTGACCATAGCACTTTTTCTGACTAATTTCTTATAATGCACGTTTAGTTTCAATAGAATAATGAGCATTCAATGTGTTTTCTCTTCCATAACGATTTTTGTACTACTAATTGTGAATATGAATATGAATATTAATATATTGGAGGGATCATTATGGAATTTGATTCCTCTAAGTGTCACCTTTCATTAGAGCCGTCATTGATGTCTGTATGTTGAAGCATTCAAGAGTTATACACTTGGCACTCTGGGCGTGCCCAAGAGCTATCCAAAGTGGCCATTTTGGATAGCTCTTGAGAACGCCTGACATACCCACTGAAAAACCTGTGCAAAACAGTCAATTTTTTGTACAATTACAATGAAATTTTAACATGGAATGGGTAGGACTTCAGTCTACAGAAATATGTTGTCATCTAATCCTAACCTACAAGCCCAGGTTATTAGAAAGATGCATTTTACAAAAAAAAAAATCCAGGTGAGGAAAAAAAAATTTTTTTTCTGTGTTTAATATTCTCTTACTCCATACCAGTTACACCTACAGTACTCAGACTGCTGAAATAAAAACTTTAGAGTGTTACCTTCACAAAGAGACCAAACTTTTGAATGTCCTCCTAAGGGCTCAAGAACAGCTTTGAATTTAATTTGGGTATGTTTTTGGCAGGTGTTTTGGGCAAATTCGGCCGGAGTGTTAAGGGGTTAAGGCTGTTACAGAGGTGTCCTGAAAAGTAGCATATTATGGATTTTTTCCATTAGCACATAAGCTGTGATGGCATGCATTTCCATTACAGCCTCACAGGAGTTAGCAGGGTAGCTGTGCCAAATTGCACTGTGTTGGTCCTGCTTGGTAGCAGAGCTGACCATTGCCAACCTATGACATTCTCTCCCTTTAGCTGTGTCTGCAGTCGCTACACTCCTGTGTGTCTATGCTGTAGACTAGAGAGAAAGCTCTATTCTTAATTCTCTCTGTTTTCAGCTCTCAAGACTTTTGCAGCTTCTACCTGAACCTCTGTGATCTGGGGTTTACTTTCACTCCTCTGTTCCAGTTTGGACTTTCAGATATCAGCCTTATTTCACTGTTTACTGATCATTTTCAGCCACATCACAGCTGTTATGTTACTACTAATGCAAAGCAAACTTTTGCTGTTTCTTTTAAACTATGAAAAGGTTGTAAGAAAATGAAATGTGTTTCTCAGTGAGTTAGCATCACTTTATTAGTGCTTCAGATGAACAAATCAGTTTGCTGTGCAGTAAAGTGGAAGAAACACTTGCAGCGTTCCAGCTCAGCTTTAGTGATAGTAGCTGTTCACAGCATGGCTTAATGTGAGTACACCTCCACAATGGAAAACACTATTTGTTAGAACGAGGAGTATATTGATTTTAGATGTCACATTTCCAGACCACTCACCTTCCCAGTTTAGTATAAGGAAGCTGGTGTATTTGTTTGGAAAGCTTGCTCTGTGGTTTTGAAGCCACGCCTCCTTGTCTTATGTGGCCCCAGTCAAATTCACTACATCCCAAACAATATGTTCCCTTTTGAAACCAAAATGAAAGTTTTGTGTTCATGGTGATATATACATTGACAACTGGAAGTTATTACCAATCATCGTAACTTATTTTCATAGGGTCATTGGTAAATCTTTGGTCTAAGGTAGAAGGAGTCAGTTTTAGAAAACCTCGGACATTTACTTTCAACAGAGTCCCTTCCTACAACTGCCCACTTAGTCCGGTGGTTGTGGAGCATAAAGATCATTTCTTTGTAGAAGACGCCGTCTCGCACCTCCTGAAAGTCCATAGCAGTAATGACATCATCATCACTATTAATGGCGACCACTGACCTTCTTCATACTGAGCAAGAGGTAGAAGTCTGAGGCCAAATCAGGTCAAATCAGGCCAAGGACCAACTTGGCAGCTTGTGTGATACATTATGTTTCTGTTTGTTTTCTATGAAACTGTGAATATTATTAGCTGACTGGATGAATAGAACACAAGAGAGATTTGTTTGTGCAGATAGATGAGACCTTAATGTGTCAACTAACCCTTATTTTAAGATGCACACACACACTTTGTTCTGCAAGTAGTTATAGCTTGTTATGTCAGAGCAGCATCAGGTAAAACAATGAAGAATGATCAATACAGATCCTGATTTGCTGTAAGTTGTATATTCTCCATGATGGTGTGTGTGTGTGTGTGTGTGTCCTCAGTGAAGCGTATCAGTCTCTGCAGTAGCTTCCAGCTGCAGCAGTCACTTCAGTTTCTGTTCAGTCGGACTGAGGGAGGTTTTTGTACGACGCTTTTCACTGTGTGAACACTTTCTGACTGTTGATAGAGTGAAAACTCTGACAGTAGTAAACTGCTGCATCTTCAGCCTGGACTCCACTGATGGTCAGAGTGAAGTCAGAGTTTGATCCACTGCCTGTAAAACGAGCTGGAATCCCTGATACTCGAGTGGAAGCAGCGTAAATGAGCAGTTTAGGTTTGTCTCCATCTCTGTTGGTACCAGGCTAAAAGTGATAGTTGCTCCAAACATGAACGTTCTGACTGGTTCTACAGCTGATGGTGACGGAGCCTCCCAGAGCAGAGCTCACTGCTCCAGGCTGAGTCACTGTGACCTGTCCTCTGGACTCTGAGGACACAGAGACACAAACATAAAGCAGCGTCAGCGTTTAGTCGGCTTCATTTCAGAGGGACAGATGTTGATAGAGGAGAGGAGTTTGATTCTCTGGACTTTACCTGTGAAGCAGCAGCAGAGGACAGTCCAGATGAGGACGGAGATCAAAGTCATGTTTTGGATCAGGAGGATTTCTGTGGCTTGTGTTGTCATGAAGGACAGCTGTCAGTCATCCAGTCTTCAAGTCTCAGGACTATAAACTCTCCCAGAGCACTGGAGCATGGCTACTGATGCAAAGTGGCTCTATGGAAATGCTCTGACTGACTCCAACAGAGACGTGTTCATTGTTACTGGCACCGTTTTGCATGAACAATAATTAATGTGAAGGGAAAAGTCCAAAAGTTAATGATATAAATTTAAACAAAAATCAGGATTTAAAGGTTCTATAGTTACATCCACTTTTTTCCTTTTTCTTCCAACATTAAAATTCAGAGAAACAATTCACCAACAGACTTGTCAACATTTAAAAATAAGAGACACATTCATCAAATAAGTCAAGTCCATGGAAACTATTCAAACAATAACTGTTGTCATGTGTTGCATGTGTGATATAATGAGATCTGTTAAATCCATGAGGACAGAGTGTGTCTCACTGAGAGATACCAAGGATTTTATCATTGTAGCTTATGACATTAATAAATGATGCTGATGTGTAATTCATGTCACATGTGATAGCTCTGTCAGTCACACCTGACTGTCTCTGTTTTCCTGTGGTATCCTAAAACAGATGCTGCTCTTCTTTCTAATACAAGTGTCACTGCAGTGTCCTCTTCACGTGTTTTCCTTCTCCATGTGCCTTGGAAGTAGGTGAAGTTGGGCCAGAAATCCCTGCTCTCCTTCATATTCTCTATTAACAGTGGATAAAGCTGTGATCCAAGATGAGACTGAGGCCAAAGGTCATGAACAAGCCATTTACCATTAAAGTGTCTGGGGTTGTCTCCTCTGGAGTCTTTGGAAATTGAGATTAGAACATGGGATTATAACTGGATATGAATGGATGATGATTGGATTTTGATCTTTATTAAAATCAGTATTTATGTTCTTTGTCTTATTTTGATACATGTTCCTTGCTCCTTGGTGTTTGTACATGTTCTTGTATGGCTACACAATGTGAGGACGGGTTTGAATTTTAAACCAATGAAGTGAGGATATTTTGCCCTGTCCTCACTGTCTGACACCTTAAAATGACAGTTTGAGGGTTCAGTAGAGGGTTAGAGTAAAGGACTAGGGAATGAGTTTTGTCAACAAGTGTCCTCAAAGTAATGTAAGACAAGAATGTTTGTGTGTGTGTGTCCTCAGTGAAGTGTATCAGTCTCTGCAGTAGCTTCCAGCTGCAGCAGTCACTTCAGTTTCTGTTCAGTCTGACTGAGGGAGGTTTTTGTACGACGCCTTTTCACTGTGTGAACACAAGTTTGCCACTAGGCCAGTGTTCACTCTGACAGTAGTAAACTGCTGCATCTTCAGCCTGGACTCCACTGATGGTCAGAGTGAAGTCAGAGTTTGATCCACTGCCTGTAAAACGAGCTGGAATCCCTGATTGTCGAGTGGAAGCACCAAATATAAGAGGTTTGGGTTTGTCTCCATCTCTCTGTTGGTACCAGGCTAAAAGGTGATCGTTGCTCAAAACATGAACGTTCTGACTGGTTCTACAGCTGATGGTGATGGAGCCTCCCAGAGCAGAGCTCACTGCTCCAGGCTGAGTCACTGTGACCTGTCCTCTGGACTCTGAGGACACAGAGACACAAACATAAAGCAGCGTCAGCGTTTAGTCGGCTTCATTTCAGAGGGACGGATGTTGATAGAGGAGAGGAGTTTGATTTTCTGGACTTTACCTGTGAAGCAGCAGCAGAGGACAGTCCAGATGAGGACGGAGATCAAAGTCATGTTTTGGATCAGGAGGATTTCTGTGGCTTGTGTTGTCATGAAGGACAGCTGTCAGTCATCCAGTCTTCAAGTCTCAGGACTATAAACTCTCCCAGAGCACTGGAGCATGGTGCTGCTGATGCAAAGTGGCTCTATGGAAATGCTCTGACTGACTCCAACAGATATCAATATGATGAAGCTTCTGATTAATGGAAAAATGTATTAAAATATGTTTTATGAACATTTCAATGTGTCTTTTGATGTAAACTTGGTTTTATGCATCTGGAAATTCTCTTTTTCTCTTAATTCATTGAATTATTATTTATAATATTTTATCTCATCAAATCTTTATTATTTCATTTTAAAATTAAAAAAAAATGTAAAAAAATATTAATTCTTGAATTTTTTGGCTCTTTGACTCATTTCTTATATCAGATGCCAAAATCTAAAAAACATACTTTTTTTTTCTTAGTTTGTTTCACAGTCACAGAGCCGTGTCTCTCTACACTGAGAGGTTTCTGTATAACGGCTCAATGACTTTGTATCACTGTGGTGGACTTTTGGTGGAGGAACCAGACTGGAATTCGGAAGTAAGTTTCTGCAAAAATACTAAATACAATATTGTAAAGTCATGTATTAAATTCAGATGTTGAATGTTACAGCAGATGAAATGATCTGGTTTAATTTCAAACACTTTTAGTATTGATGATTTTATTTGTCCTCCATCACGGAGCTGAACTCAGAGCAGCTTTACTAAACTTTGCTTTACACATTCCTGTCATATTGAAATTTATCTTGAACTGTAGAAAAGATAAAACTTTAGTCTGTTGGAAATATGTTTTCTAAGATTCATTTTTCAATTCATTCATTTTTGTACAAAAGGCCCCAAACTTAGATTTAGTGTGACGTTATGAGCGTCATGTGAATGTCACTGTATGGTGTTAATATATGTGTGTTAATATACTAGTTGTCAGGTGAACTGTGTTTAAGAGCTGGGATAGTGGGAATTAGCGGAAAATGGAGATAGTGATATCAGTACTGTTTATGTTTATTGACTATGAAGAGCCTTAATTTTTTTTTTCATTATACTTTGTTGTATTTGATAGAGAACCACATGACCTCCTTGCCTGCTAAGAGAGCAATAAAACCCCTGAATGCTCCATCACCTGCTTCTTCATTGGGATATATATATATAGCCTGCAGGGAAGTTTTGGCCTTAAGTTGGTGTTCTGGCCGACACACCCAGTGTGAACTTGGTGACAAACCCTGAACCAACGCCAGTAATCCCAGTGTCTCTACTACAATTTCATTTTATGAAGCTAAACTTTTTTTTTTAGATGAATTAAGATTCAGTTTGTTCAAATCAGATTGAAAAAAATGAAAACAAAGATTTGGATTTGAAGATGTTAGAAAATCTCTAATTCATTTATATATATATTTTCCAATGCTGTTTGAAATCATTTAAAGACCAGTGCTTCAGCCCATTATTCACCAGTTCATCTTTCATCCCTCACAGTAGAAATGTTGGCCGACCTTGCTGTAGGAAAGGAATTGCCTTGTCTGAAGAATCTCCTCGCATCCAACTGTTGGTTCATTGCTCCTGGCTTCCTGAAGAAGACCTGACCCACGCTCTGTCCATCTCCTCAGTCTCAGACCCGTCTCCCTTCGACCTGCATTCACATCTCCACCAATGTGGAAATCTACTATGATCATCCTGTCTGTCCACCTGCCCGGTTCAAACACAGACTTTTGCTTCTTTTCCCTTTTGGAAAATAAACAGTTGAACTCACTTCTGTCTCTGTGTGTCTGAGTCTGCATCTGAGTCCCAGTTGAATAGAGTACCAGGCTTTAACATGATCTTGTTTTGATACGTTTGTTGGTCATTAAAGGAAAATGGTGAAACATTCAATTTGTGTGTGTCTACTTATCTGTTTATACAGTGTGAGAACCAGTTTGAATTTTAAACCAGTGAAGTGAGGACATTTTGCCTGGTCATCACTTTCTAACAAACCTTAAAATGGCTGGATTTTAGGGTGAGTGTCAGAAATGGGTTCAGGATTAAGTTAGGGTAAGGGGCTAGGGAATGCATGTTGTCAAGAAGTGTCCTCAAAGTAATGTAAGACAAAACTGTGTGTGTGTGTGTGTCCTCAGTGAAGTGTATCAGTCTCTGCAGTAGCTTCCAGCTGCAGCAGTCACTTCAGTTTCGATTCAGTATGACTGAGGGAGGTTTTTGTACGACACTTTTTCACTGTGTGAACAAATACTTACTGTTGATATAGAATTCACCCATACAGTAGTAAACTGCTGCATCTTCAGCCTGGACTCCACTGATGGTCAGAGTGAAGCCAGAGTTTGATCCACTGCCTGTAAAACGAGCTGGAATCCCTGATGCTCGAGTGGAAGCATAACGAATAAGTAGTTTGTAGACTGGAGACTCTGAGGTCAGTTCACTGTTACTGTTGTAGATCTTAGATCTTTAATCCACAAGTGAACCTGGTTTATCTTCATCCAGAAGTCGAATCCATTCATTTTGAATGAATGAATGAGATTTGAAATAGTTGTTGTTCCATATTGTGACCTTTTCTTATCTCAGACTAAGAATTATTCCTTCAGTTTCACTTCATTTCAGTCACTTTTTTTGTTGATTTCAATGAAACTTTCAGAACTCACACACTCGTATTTGTCACAGTCAGCAGACTAATGTTTTCTAAATGAAGTGTAGTAAATGTCAACTTTGATCCATTTCAGTGGTGAATCAAAGTCAGTTTTTAGTCCAACATGTCTGATTTGATCTTTATCTTCTAATTCCAGACTTGACTGAGCTCAGCAGCATGTTATGAATCTGTGTTGACATGAATAGTTGTATGAATGTTGTGGTGACATTTGGATGATGTGTGTAGAAGGCTGACATTATGATGGTCCACAATAAGAGAAGGACAAAGTCCCTCTACTCATGTTAGTGAAAGCTCATTGATTAGAACATATCTGATTGGATTAGAAATGATTTTTATCCACATGATTTATTCTTTATTCAGATTGAGTTCCTGCAGTTTGTCAGAGATCAGCTGTGCTTCTCTGGCCTCAGCTCTGAAGTCCAACCCTCCCACCTGAGACACCTGGACCTGAGTGTCAACAACAAGCTGCAGGATTCAGGAGTGAAGCTGCTGTGTGGTTCTCTGGAGAGTCCACACTGTAGACTGGAGACTCTGAGGTCAGTTCACTCTCTGTTACTGTTGTAGATCTTAGATCTTTAATCCACAACTGAACCTGATTTATCTTCATCCAGAACTTGAATCCATTCATCTTGAATGAATGAATAAATGAGATTTGAAATAGCTGTTGTTCCATATTGTGACTTTTTCTTCTCTCAGAATAAGAATTATTCCTTCAGTTTCACTTCATTTCAGTCAGTTCAATCAATCAGACGTTATTTTCTACAGCACTTTTCATACAAATACATTGTAGCACAAAGTGCTGTACACAGTGTTAGTCCCTCCACACACACCCAAAATCCATCAACAAAAACAGTTAAGTTTCCAATAAAAACAGGAACTGAGGAAACACTATCATAAATCTCAAGGCTTTGCAATGAGAAAACACTGGAGGCAGGATTAAAAATCAACATAGCAAAATAATATAAAATACATAAATAACAGGAACAATAAAAATGATAATAGAATGAAGTGAATAATTTAAAAGAAATCAAAGTGAAGTTTGAAAAATGATCAGAAAAATGTTAAAAGAGAAAATTTGACAGAGTAAATACAAGGATCAAGGACCAAGGTCTACAGGGCAGGGCTGGAGTTCAGCAACCTTACAGCTCTAGGGAAGAAGCTGTTCCTGAGTCTGGTGGTCCTGCTCCGGATGCTCCTCAGCCGCCTGCCTGAGGGGAGGGGTTGAAAGAGACTGTGTGCGGGATGGGTGGAGTCCTTCATGATGCGGAGGGCCCCCTCTGCATCGTGCTGTGTAGAGGTCTGACTGCAGCCTGCAAATCACTGGCTCTGATTTCAGAGAAGCATGATGACATTTTGTAAGCATGTGGTCTGATACATGCACTGCTGAAACTTACAACTCCCCCCTTGGTAAAATGCAGAGAGTAATTTCCCCAGGAGGGATCAATAAAGTAATTAAAAAAATATATATATATATGGCACAGCCCCACAGTACTTTTTACTTTAAAAAATATATTATATATTTGTGCTTTTACTTTAGTACTAAGCTTCAGTACTTAATATCACACTTTCTGAATTAGTTCCTCCTCTGCTTTCAGCTTTCTTACCCTGGACTTCATCTGTCAGCCAGTGATGATGTTTAACCCAGCACATGCTTCATGGTTCACTTCTGTTTATCTGAACATCTCAGCTGCCATCCCTGGTGGGCTGAGTGCAAAGAGGTTTGGAAACAATATAGAGATGACATTTCTGGAAATCACATTCAAAATTATCAACTTTACTCAGTACCCTAAAACAGCTCCTATTGGCCCACATTTTCTCTGCTCCTCCTCTGTTTAGGGGCCAGGAACCATGGTCAAGCCCTAAATGTTACATGGACACTTTTCTTCATCACTACAGAAGTGTTTATTTTGTACAAGTTCATGTGTAAAGCTGGAAATACTGGAGGAAATCTGACGGGACTTTGACTCCACAAACAACACGAAAAAAAGAAGGTAACCAGGAGGGAGAAGAAAAAGGGTAGAATTAGAGCTAGACTGATGACGGAGAAATGCAGATGTGATGCGCTCACATCTATCATCCTGGTGAATGTGCGCTCTTTGAGCAACAAGGTGGACGAGCTGCAGGCCAATGTTAACTACATGCACGGATATAGAACTGCATCAGTGCTCGCTTTAACAGAAACTTGGCTTGGCAATAATGACAGTGATGACACGCTGCACATCGACGGCTTTGCCCCCGGATCCGACTCGACCGGGACACAGAACGCACCGGGAAGCTACATGGCGGAGGTGTGTGTTTCTATGTAAACACACTCTGGTGCTCCACGGTCGTCGTCAGAGAGGAACTGTGCAATGCAGACATTGAGCTTCTGTCCGTCTGTCTTCGCTCCTTCTATCTTCCAAGGGAATTCCCCCAGCTCTTCTTCATCCTGGTTTACATTAATCCCAGAGCAAATGCAACTGCAGCTGCTGAACACATAAAGGACACTGGAAACAGACTAGAACTCATGTCACCAGACTCTCCTAAATTCATACTGGGTGACTTCAATCACTGCACAGTTGACAAATCCCTGAAAGGATTTCAGCAGTACATCACCTGCACGACCCAACTAAAGAAAACACTGGATAAATGTTATGGATCTATCCCCAATGCCTATAAGTCTATTGTTCTTCCTCCTCTGGGCTCTGCAGACCACCACACCATCCTGTTGGCACCAGCCTACATCCTGGTCATAAGGAGAATAGAGAGGACAGTCAAAAACATCAAGCAATGGACTAATGACAGCATTGCCACTCTGCAGGGACGCTTTGAAACCACAGCCTGGGACAACATCCTGGCATCCACCAGTGACATTAGGGAGCAAGTAGATGCTGTGTCATCATACATTTCTTTCTGTGTGGACAATATCATTCCCTCCAAACAGGTCACCATCTTCCCCAACAACAAACCCTGGATAACCAAGAAATCCTCAACAAAAAAGAAAAGAATCTTTTTCACTGGTACTGAATCTGAAAAAAAGGAGGTGAACAGAGAGGTGAAAGCTGCCATCAGAAAAGCCAAGACAGAGTATAAGACTAAGGTGGAGGCAAAATTCACCGAAGGAAATCTACGCTCAGCTTGGCAGGGGATTAAGAACATGGCTGCTGTAAATAATACACACACCACTCACAGGACCATCCAGGTGGAAGGCAGCAGCCCAGCGTCCCTCCCCAACAACTTAAACTAAGAGCTCTGAAAAGGACCAAAACAATCACGACACCTGGTCCTGACAATATCAGTGGACATGTCTTCCGGCACTGTGCAGAGCAGCTGGGAGGTGTGCTGCAGCTGCTGTTCCAGATTTCTCCTCTGCATTCAACACCCTGCAGCCACACATCCTTGCAGAGAAACTACACCACCGTTTCCACCTGCCGGAGAAACTAATCCACTGGGTCATAAACTTCCTGACCAACAGATCACAGAGAGTGCTGGTCAGTAACACCGATGACTGCAGGTCCACCCACCCAGAGTGTCATCTGGTTAAATATGCTGATGACACAGTTCTCCTGTCCCTGCTCTCTGGCTGCTCTCACCACCTGGGCCCAGCACTCCAGCAGTTTGTGGACTGGTGCGACAACTCTGCACTGGAGCTGAACGTGGAGAAGACAAAGGAGATGGTGGTGACCTTCTCTAGGAAGCAGAGGGAGCTGGTTACAACATCTGTCAGCACAATCCACAGGAAGCCAGTAGAGACAGTGGAGGAGTACAGATATCTGGGAACAATATTTGACAACTCCTTCACTTTCACTGCTAACACCGAGGAGATCCTCAGAAGATGCCAGCGGCAACAGTACCTACTGAGGAAACTTAACTCCTTTGGGGTCAACAGCACCATTCTGAAGACATTCTATCACTCCTTCATAGAGAGTGTCATGACATTCTCTATAACCTGCTGGTTGCTCTCCATCTCTCTTCAGAACAGGAACCGTCTGCAGAGCACAGTCAAGGTCTGCTCCTAAATCATTGGACTTTCACTTAGATCACTGAACACTGTGTGTGAGCAGCAGACACTGGGGACAGCACATGCAGGACTCAGAGGAGAAGAACAACCTTCATTCGCAGAGCTGTTCTGCTCCTCAATTCCCTACCTACTCTGTGTAGTGTCACTCACTTGGAAAGCATGGAAGTGATCATGGAAACAAGTTTCATGCTCAATCAAAACAAAAAAACACTTTGTGCAAAATGATTGACGTTATTTTGCTGAACAATGGTTCATGTTTTCATCAGTACCAGTGCACACAAAGAGTCCAACACGATACTCAGCTCCACAGCATTTCACCCACTGTGTGACAGACGATGGCTTCACAATCAAGGTGAAGAGATGCTGTTATATCTTCAGAAAAATCCAGTGTTTCAACTGAACACATTTTAACTGGACCAGACTCAACTGTTTTTAAGGACAGGCATTCCCAGTGATAGCTGCTTGATAACCTGCTTGACAGATTGCTCTAAATTTTCAGTTGTATAAAGAACTACAGTATTTGTTTCACCACTCCCCCCTATAAAAGCTTGGCTATAACTGAAGCACAATCACCTTTTCCCTTTGTCTCTCTCTCCAAATCCAACTTTCCCTCACCTGCACACCAAAGCACTGCTCACAGGAGGCCTCAGACAGATAAACTTCAGAGGATCAGATCAAAACCTGTCAACAGCCCAAATATTGACCAATCAGATCACTGGAAAAAAAAACTAAAGAGCAACATATATTTTTTTTCTGGGTGATTTGAATAATTTTCTGTTGGAGGTTTTCCATGTGTTCACTCTGGTTTTAAAACAAACAGAAGGAGACTTTATCACTAAATAATAACATAATAAATATTCTAGTTTCATTTGAGTGAACAAAGATTCTTTAATCTGATATAATTCCTGACACTGTTGATTCTTTTTGTAATGCTGAGTCTAAGAATCAGGCCAGAACCCAAACGCAGACAGGTGACCAGTGTTTAACAGTTTATTCACAAGGTCCAAAAACAAAATAAAAGATAGGAGAGAGGGGGGATTCAGGGCAGCATGGCAGGGTCGGTAGTAATGGCGGCGTGGAGGCAGGAGAGGAGAGACTAGTGGAGACTGTGGGGAAAAAGAGCACGATGATTAGTTTCAATCTGAGTGAGTAAATCCAAAAGATCGGGTAAGTAAAGCCACAAAAGGGTAAATCACGAGGAGCACAGAGAACAAGTCACCACGGGAGATGATGGAACGATCTGGCACGGGAGGACAGGAACATTGAGCCTCTTATGTTGTTGAGCTGACTGATTGCGCCCTGATTGCTCACAGGTGTGTGCATTAAGCCAGAGCAGAGAGTAGGGAGTAGGGAGGAGCCGCCCCAAAATCCACAACCTGCACCTCACCCACACCAAAGGCACACACATAAACACAAAGAGAAGAGAGAGAAAACAAAAACAACAGAAAAAACCCCAGAGGCAGCCGAGCTGCCTCATGACAGCTTTTACTCTTATTGCATCACTGCAGCTCAGCTCAGACTTGACTGAGGTCAGCAGCATGTTACGTGTTACGTGGTGGTAACGTATTGTGTCACACTCTGCTCCAGCCATGGACTCAGTATTTTTCCACTGCCCTGCTCACACTCTGCTCCAGCCATGGACTCAGTACTTTTCCACTGCCCTGCTCACACCACACCCACTAATCACACACCTGCTCTCACTCACCAATCAGCTCACCTACCAGTATATATTCTCCAGCCTCACACTCACTCGGTGCCAGATTGTTCTATGCCATGCAAGACTTTCCAGCGTTTACCTGCCTGTCTTCCCGGTACCGACCCTGCCTGATTACGACCTGCCTGTTTTTCCTGATCCCGTAAATTACCTCTGCCTTCTGTTTCGACCACGAGCTCAGCCTGTCTCTCTCTGGACTGTTTGCCTGATTCTGCCTGCCTCCCTGTTACTGAACTTTTGCCTGCCTCGACCAAGCCTTCTGCCCAGCCCGTGAACTGTTTTGTGTGCCAGTTAATAAACCTATTAACTGATCATCAGTTCATTGCCTGTTTTGTACTGCACTTGGGTTCATACTATACCCGTCACAGTACAATCTGGCCAGTCATGGACCCAGCAGAACCACCGTCACCACGGGATCGGGTTTGAAAGAATCGAGAGAGTGCTCATGCTTCATGAGCAGCGAATGGAGCAGGCTGCTGCCTATGCCAGACAAGCGGCGGAGGCCCAAGCCGGGGCCATCACAACCCTCACAGCTCAACTGCAACAGCTGATCTCCACTTTTTCCTCTCCAGCGGCCACAGTCTCTGCACCAGCACCTCCACCTCCTGCTCCTGCTCCAGCTCCAGCTCCAACTCTGCCAAGGATGATATCAGAACCTCGGCTGGGGGCCCCAGAGCGCTACAATGGGGATCCCAAGCTCTGTCGTCCCTTCCTGACTTCCTGTTCTCTGCTGTTCAGTCTACAGCCACACACATTTGCCACTGAGGGAGCAAAGGTGGCATACGTCATCAGCAACCTGACAGATAGAGCTCTCCTCTGGGGAACTGCAGAGTGGGAGAGGCAGACTCCTGCCTGTGCTTCTTTCCAGGCCTTCTCGGAGGAGCTGTGCAAGGTCTTCGGGCTGGGAGCTACGGGTCCAGATGGCACTTCTGAGCTACTCTCCATACGGCAGGGGAATCAGTCTGTGGCAGATTACTCCATCGACTTCGGACCAAGGCCCGTCAGAGTGACTGGAACCTGGCTGCACTCCGGGATGCCTTTCTGCATGGTTTAGCAGAATATATCAAAGACGAACTGGTTTCTTATCCTCTACCTGCCACACTGGATGAACTCATCGAGCTCAGCACTCGACTGGACCTCCGTGTCAGGGCCCGGAGAAGAGAGAGGAGACAGAATCCTGCACTTTCCACTGCAGCTCACCACCTGAAGTCCCCATCCGCTTCGTCCCCGCTCTCACCTGCCACACCTGTCTCTGCTGACCCAGAACCGATGCAACTGGGTCGCACCAGACTCACACCAGAGGCGCCAGCGTCGCCGGATGGGGAACCTTTGTATGTACTACTGGGAAAGCTGGACATTTTATCTCTCTCTGTCGTTAAAAGGCAGAGCTCCCCAGTGAATGAGGAAGTCCTGGTGAGTCATGCAGGAGTGAAATCTTCCTCTCAGATTAAACGCCCCTCTTTCAAGTCCAGCTTCTTTTCTCTGAAGACTCCCACACCCTGGCCACCTTCATTGACTCTGGTTCCGATGGCAATATTATGGACGAGGGCTTGGCTATGCAACTCGGGCTAGAGGGGATTCCCCTCAACCCACCGATTCCTGCCAGGGCCCTGGATGGTCATCTTCTGGGAACGGTTACCCACCAGACTGCCCCTGTTCACATGCTGATTTCTGGTAACCATCATGAGACCATCCAGTTTCTTCTCCTGCCCTCATCCAACATTCCTCTGATCCTGGGCTTCCCATGGCTCCGTAAACACAACCCGCATGTCGACTGGACCACAGCCACTATCCTCAGCTGGAGCAGTTTCTGCCACCAGGTCTGCCTTCGGGATGCATCGAGGCCTCGCCAGACTACGCTCCCCAGCACCTGCCCGGACCTGGCCAGAGTCCCTACTGAGTACCACGACCTCAGGGAAGTGTTCAGTAAGGCCAAAGCTACCTCGCTGCCCCCCCACCGCCCTTATGACTGTTGTATTGATCTGAAGCCTGGCGCGTCACCTCCTAAGGGGCGTCTCTACTCTCTTTCGGTCCAGAGCGGGAGGCCATGGAGAACTATATTAATGACTCTCTGGCTGCTGGAATCATCGCCCGTCCTCATCTCCTGCAGGGGCAGGATTCTTTTTGTGGACAAAAAAGACAAGACCCGCGCCCTTGCATCGATTACCGGGGTCTCAACGACATCACCATCAAGAACCGGTACCCCTACCACTTATTTCCTCTGCCCATGAGCTACTCCAAGGGGCCAAGATCTTCACCAAGCTTGACCTTCGTAATGCCTACCACCTCGACGCATCAGGGAGGGGGACGAGTGGAAGACTGCTTTCAACACCCCACGGACATTATGAATATTTGGTGATGCCATTCGGTCTCACCAATGCCCCGCCGTCTTCCAAGCCTTGGTGAATGATGTCCTCCGGGACATGATCAATAAATATGTGTTTGTCTACTTAGGCGACATTCTTATCTTTTCCACCTGCCTTGAGGATCACATTCACCATGTCAGGACTGTGTTGCAGCGCCTCCTGGAGAATTCGCTGTTCGTTAAGGCTGAGAAATGAGTTCCACACCCAGTCAGTGGCCTTTCTTGGCTACATTGTGGCCGAGGGACGCTTGGAGATGGATCCTGCTAAGGTGGAGGCGGTAAAGTCCTGGCCAGTTCCTGAGACCCGTAAGCAACTGCAGCGTTTCCTGGGTTTTGCAAACTTTTATCGACGCTTCATCCGGAACTATAGCTCCATTGCTGCTCCCCTCACCATGTTGACCTCCCCCAAGAGTCCCTTCCGCTGGTCCCACGGTGCAGACTCTGCTTTCCGGACTCTGAAGAACCGTTTCAGCTCAGCACCCATCCTCCAGTTCCCGGACATTGAGCGGCAGTTCGTTGTGGAGGTGGATGCTTCTGATGTTGGAGTGGGTGCAGTTCTGTCTCAGCGAGCAGCTGGTGACCAGAAACTCCATCCATGCGCCTTCTTCTCTCGGCGTCTTTCACCTGCTGAGAGAAACTATGACATTGGCAATCGGGAGCTTCTGGCTGTCAAGCTGGCCCTAGAGGAATGGCGACACTGGCTTGAAGGGACTAAGCAGCCCTTTTAGTTTGGACAGATCACAAGAACCTGGAGTACATCCGAACTGCTAAGAGACTCAACTCCCGACAGGCACGATGGGCCCTCTTCTTCACCAGGTTTGATTTCTCCCTCTCCTACAGACCCGGCTCCCGCAATGTCAAACCAGACGCATTGTCACGCCAGTTTCAGAGAGAGGGGACGAATCCATCTCTACAGACACTATCCTACCGTCTCCTTGTGTTGTGGCATCCCTGACGTGGGAGATCGAGGAGAGGGTGAGAACTTCTACAGAGGGGAGGCTGGTCCCAGTGCTTGCCCCCAGATCGCCTGTATGTCCCTGCAGCCCTAAGGTCAGAAGTACTCCAGTGGGCTCATGCCTCTAAGTTTTCCTGTCACCCGGGGATCCAGAGAACCTGTGACGTCCTCCAGCAACGCTTCTGGTGGTCCACGTTAGAGGAGGACACCCGGGAATATGTCAATGCCTGCCCCACCTGCAACCAGAACAAATCTTCCCGTCAGGCTCCGTCTGGTCTTCTACAGCCACTTCCTGTGCCGCATCGTCCCTGGTCACACATCTCTATAGACTTTGTCACTGGTCTGCCACCATCTGAGGGGAAGACGGCCATACTTACGATTGTGGACCGCTTCTCTAAGATGGCCCACTTCGCCCCCCTTACCCAAGCTTCCATCAGCTAAAGAGACTGCCCAACTACTTCTTGACCATGTCTTTCGTCTCCATGGGATTCCTGTGGATGTGGTCTCAGACAGGGGACCCCAATTCTCTTCCGTGTTCTGGCAGGAGTTCTGCAGTTTGCTGGGAGCCACACCTAGTCTGTCATCAGGGTTCCATCCTCAATCCAATGGCCAGACCGAAAGAATGAACCAACAGATGGAAACAGCCCTTCGGTGTACTGTGTCCCAGAACCCATCCTCCTGGTCCCAGCAGCTGTTGTGGGTGGAATATGCTCACAACACATTGACAAGCTCTGCCACAGGCCTGTCTCCTTTCCAGTGCGCCTATGGTTATCAGCCACCCCTCTTCCCAGCCCTGGAGAAGGAGGCCTCTTGCCCTTCAGTTCAAGCCTTCCTCCATCGCTGTCATCGGACCTGGGCCAGAGCTAGAGTCTCCCTCCTGAAAGCTGCAGGCCGGTACTCCTCTGCTGCCAACCGTCGTCGCTCCCAAGCTCCAGAATATCAGGTGGGCCAGAAGGTCTGGCTCTCCACCCGTGACCTTCCACTGCGGGTGGAGTCCAACAAGCTGGCTCCCAAGTTCATCGGACCGTTCCCCATCGAAAGAGTCATCAATCCTGTGGCAGTCAGGCTCAAGCTTCCCCGGTCCATGAGGGTTCACCCAACTTTCCATGTGTCCAAGGTCAAGCCAGTCCGGGAGAGCCCTCTGGTGCCTGCTGCTCCTCCGCCGCCTCCTCCTCCTCGCTTCATTGATGGGGACTCACCTATGCTGTGCGCCGCATCATCCGCTCCGATGCACGTGGCAGAGGCCTTCAGTATCTCGTTGACTGGGAGGGTTATGGCCCAGAGGAAAGATCTTGGGTTCCTGCTCGTCACATTTTGGACCGACAGCTCCTCCGTGACTTTCATCGGCAGCATCCAGACCAGCCCTCTCACAGCATGGTCGGGGCTTCCCTCGTCGAGGGGTGCGTGCTGTTGCCCTACTGCTGCTCTAGCTCCTGAGCCAGAGGAGGATTCCCTGTCGCAGACGGGAGATCTGCAGGTGACCTTGTCCTCCCTCTCAGGAATTATAGCCCACCTTCCAGTTTTTCCCCTCCTCCGCCCTGGCTCATGGGACCTTTGGGGACGTCGGGAGCCGTCCCTTGAGGGGGGGTTCTGTCACTCTGCTCCAGCCATGGACTCAGTATTTTCCACTGCCCTGCTCACACTCTGCTCCAGCCATGGACTCAGTACTTTCCACTGCCCTGCTCACACCACACCCACTAATCACACACCTGCTCTCACTCACCAATCAGCTCACCTACCAGTATATATTCTCCAGCCTCACACTCACTCGGTGCCAGATTGTTCTATGCCATGCAAGACTTTCCAGCGTTTACCTGCCTGTCTTCCCGGTACCGACCCTGCCTGATTACGACCTGCCTGTTTTTCCTGATCCCGGTAAATTACCTCTGCCTTCTGTTTCACCACACGAGCTCAGCCTGTCTCTCTCTGGACTGTTTGCCTGATTCTGCCTGCCTCCCTGTTACTGAACTTTTGCCTGCCTCGACCAAGCCTTCTGCCCAGCCCGTGAACTGTTTTGTGTGCCAGTTAATAAACCTATTAACTGATCATCAGTTCATTGCCTGTTTTGTACTGCACTTGGGTTCATACTATACCCATAGTGGGCGACTTTAAGATTCATGTTGATACCCACAATGACAGCCTTAAGACTGCTTTCTATTCAGTATTAGACTCAATTGGCTTTTTACAAAATGTTAACAAACCAACTCACTGTTTTAATCACACCCTTGATCTTGTACTAACCTATGGCATAGAAGCTGAATATTTGACAGTATTCCCTCAGAACCCTGTTTTATCTGATCATTCTTTAGTAACATTTGAATTTACAATAATGAACTGCACAGCATCTGGGAAAAAATTAACTACTGTAGATATTTGTCTGATAATGCTGTTATTAAATATAAGGAAGCTATTCCATCTTTATTATCTCCGCTGCCATGTGCCAGTTTTACAGAGGGCAATGGCTTAAACTTTACTCCAGCAGATATAGACTATCTAGTTGATAGTACTGCTGCTTCACTGCGCTCAACCCTTGACTCTGTTGCCCCTTTGAAAAAGAAGGTCAGTAATGAGAGGAAGCTAGCTTCATGGTACGATTCACAAATACATACTTTAAAGCAGATATCACCAAAGCTGGAAAGGAAATGGTTATCCACTAATTTAGAGGAATTCCGCCTAGCCTGGAAAGACAACTTTATAACGTTATAAAAAAGCCCTTCAGAAGGCAAGAACTGCCTATTACTCATCATTAATAGAGGAAAACAAGAACAACCCTAGGTTTCTTTTCAGCACTGTAGCCAGGCTGACAAAGAGCCATAGCTCTGTTGAACCATGCATCCCTCTAGCTCTCACTAGTGATGACTTTTGAGATTCTTTAGCAACAAAATAGTAGACATTAGAGACAGAATCCATCTTATCCTGCCTAAAACTGTTAATGATGTAGGTATGTCTAGAACAACATCTTTAGAAATGTCTGTCAGTCCTGATTTGTCGTTAGACTGTTTCTCTCCCATAGATCTCGCTGAATTGACTTCAATAGTTTCTAAATCTAAATCATCAACATGTCTTTTGGATCCTATCCCGACCAGACTTCTTAAAGATGTTTTGCCTTTGATTGGCACTAACATATTAGATCAGATAAATCTCTCTTTGGTAACAGGATATGTTACACAGGCTTTTAAGGTTGCAGTTATCAAACCTTTACTTAACAAGCCTTCTCTGGACTCTGACATTTTGGCAAACTATAGACCTATATCCAATCCCCCTTTAATTCTAAAATTCTTGAAAAGGCTGTTGCAACTCAGTTGTGTGACCATCTACATAGGAACGGTTTGTTTGAAGTTTTTCAGTCAGGATTTAGAGTTCATCATAGCACAGAAACAGCACTGGTGAAAGTTACCAACGACCTTCTCATAGCATCAGATAATGGACTCGTCTTTATACTTGTCCTGCTAGATCTTAGTGCTACATTTAACACTATTGATCATAGTATCCTATTGGAAAGATTGGAACATGTTATTGGGATTATAGGAACAGCACTAGGCTGGTTTAAATCATATCTATCAGATAGATACCAGTTTGTTCATGTTAACGATGATCCCTCCATATATACCACAGTAAGTCATGGAGTTCCACAGGGTTCTGTGCTTGGACCGATATTGTTCACCTTATACATGCTTCTCCTAGGCAATATTATCAGGAAGCATGGAAAAAATTTCCATTGCTATGCAGATGATACCCAGCTATATTTATCTATGAAGCCAGACGAAACAGATCAGTTAGCCATGCTTCAGGCATGTCTTAAAGACATAAAGGCCTGGATGACCTGTAACTTTCTTCTTCTGAATTCAGACAAAACTGAGGTTATTTTGTTTGGTCCCACACACCTCAGAAACAGTTTATCTAATCATATAGTTACTTTGGATGGCATTAATTTAGCCTCCAGTACGACTGTGAGGAACCTTGGAGTTATTTTTGATCAGGATTTGTCCTTTAACTCACATATAAAACAAGTCTCTAGAACAGGCCCCTCTCCTATGGAACCAACTGCCAGTTTGGGTTCGGGAAGCAGACACCCTCTCTAATTTTAAAACGAAGCTTAAAACCTTCTTGTTTGACAAAGCTTATAATTAGTTGTAGTTATAGTCCTAGTTATTTATTAAACTTATAGTTAGTCACAATTATCTCTATAGACACTGTTATAGTTAAGGATACAGCCCTTAGTCGGGCTGGCTCAGGCAACTGAATCATCCCCTAGTTATGCTGCTATAGGCCTCGGCTGCTGGGGGACTTCCCATGATCTACTGCGCACTTCTTCTTCTTTCTCTTTCTCTCCTCAGACCCACTCTCAAATTTATTAGCCTTTATTACATGTCATTAACTCTGTGTCCTCTCTGTCCCGTAGTCCTGTGTTTGTTTCTCTCTGGTCTCTCTCTGTACCTTTCTGCAGGTATCTCTGGCTCCGGAGCTGCATGTTCTGTGGTCCTGGCTCCACCCACCTGCTGCTGTTTATTGTTTACAATGATCCATTTCTACCACGTTTAATGTTCCACTCTGCTACAGATAAATATTGGATTAATATTCTTTGCAGACTGTAATGTAAATAATTACCAGTCATGACAGCTTTTTGCCTCTGTGCTCTGTTTCCTATCATAACATTTTCATAAGTGTTCTATTTTCATAAGTGTTCTTTTTTAAGTATTTATGTTATTATTCACGTGTGCCTTTAAGCCGAGATTCTCTGAAAAATTTCGTTATGCTCGCATAATGACAATAAAGACTCTTGAATCTTGAATAACTGTAATCTGCTGAGCACACATTATCCAATAACTGTTCACTAACTGTAATGTAAATACTGACCCACATTGTCTGTATTATGCTGCATGTCTTTCTCCCTCTCCTCCATTCCTAGCTGTCCTATCTTCCTCCTTTTCCTCCTTTCACCCAGCCCGGCCATCGGCAGGAGGGTCCCCCATCTGAGCCAGGTTCTGCTCAAGGTTTCTTCCTGTTAAAAGGGAGTTTTTCCTTGCCACTGTCGCCTTAAGTGCTTGCTCTGGGTTCAGGCTCTGGGTCTCTGTAAAGCGCTTTGAGACAATTTTGATTGTGGAAGGCGCTATTTAAATAAAATTGAATTGAATTGAAAATTAAGAATCTGTGTTTACATGAATAGTTATATGAATGTTGTGGTGACATTTGGATGATGTGTGTAGAAGGCTGACATTATGATGATCCACAATAAGAGAAGGACAAAGTCCTCTACTCATGTTAGTGAAAGATTAGGACATATCTGATTGGATTAGAAATGATTTTTAACCACATTTATTTTTTTATTCAGATTATGTTCCTGCAGTTTGTCAGAGATCAGCTGTGCTTCTCTGGCCTCAGCTCTGAAGTCCAACCCTCCCATCTGAGAGACCTGGACCTGAGCTACAACAACAAGCTGCAGTTTTTAGTCCAACACGTCTGATTGATCTTTATCTTCTAATGACAGACTTGACTGAGCTCAGCAGCATGTTATGAATCTTGTGTTGACATGAATAGTTGCATTAATGTTGTGGTGACATTTGAATGATTTGTGTAGAAGGCTGACATTATGATGGTCCACTTGTGTTTGGAGTTATCCTATCAACATTAACTTTTGAGGTGTTCTGTGATTTATTTCTGAATTCTTGCACACGTATATTGCTTTAGCAATATACTGTATGTGTGACAGAACATCTGTTGTGCACAGGTCCCACAGGATTTAACACTATGCTCAAATCTAATCGCTTTATCTCTGGTCCGCTAGCTTAGCTGTTAGCAATGGCTTCTCGGCTAGCTTCAGCTAGCCGTCCTACTGTAGCTCCTGTTAGCTGTTCCAGCCAACCAGGGCAGCTGGGTGGCAGTCCGAAGGAAACATAGCCTGAAACAACGGCCCGTGGTTCATCACCAACCACTTCACATTTCAAACAGATTTTCCCCAATCAGCAACACACCCGCTGAGGAAAAAACTCTGGTTATTGGCAGCTCCATTTTGTGAAATGTTAGAGACTCTATCAACCATAGTTAAATGCATTCCTGGGCCAGAGCAGGCAGTCCTACATGCTTCTCTGCAGTTTCTCTAGAGCTGTCACCCTCCAATGATTCGTACCATTCCAACGATTCCCTTTATCCTGTAGAGACTGTGTCTGCTCCCCGTCGACCAAAAGTGTATAAACCAAAAAAGGTGAGGTGTTATTCATAAAAACCTCAAAAATTAATACCATCAAATTTTCTGAACCTAAAAACATTACAATTAGATGTGGACTATTAAACATTAGATCTCTCTTGTCTAAATCTCTGTTAGTAAATGATTTCACTATGGATCAGCAGATTGATTTATTCTGTCTGAGACCTGGCTGCAGGGGGAAGAATATGTCAGTCTAAATGAGTCAAGCCCTGTTAGTTATATTAATTATCACATTCCTCGAGGCTCAGGCTGAGGAGAAGTGGCAGCAATCTACCACTGAAGTTTAGGATAGGATAGGAACTTTTATTGTCACTTGCACAGAAGTACAGGCGAAATTTCGTTAAGGAGTATAGCCTCCGGGCCGCAGCAAAATGTCACAGACAAATAAGGGGCGGGGGGTGTTACAAAGATAAGGTGCGGAGGCAGACGGTAGATGGGGGCGGGTATGGAGGAGAGTGTAAAAAGCGTCAGTCTATGAGAAGTGTTTGCGATTTGTATGACCGAGACTGCCAGGATGTTTACAGGTCAGTTCATCAGTTGTCCTTGAAGGAGATATGAGCTGCATAGGAATTTGATAGGAGCACAGCTGCAGAGCTATTCTTCTAGGCTGGGAGGGGGGGCGAGGGACAGAAACAATACAGCCAATATGCAAGAAGTAATTTTATCGATCCGCGTTGAATTTATCAACGCGGTAGTCAATCAGACTGCTATCGGTGCTCATCATCCCCTATTAATCTTATATTATCTTATAATCATATTAATTAATCCTAGACCTAAGCCGAGTTATAACACATTTGAAAGCCTTATCCTCAGCCTCTCACATCCAAACTGGAAGACAGAAAAACCAGTCCTATTTGCTCTGGTGTATCGTCCACCTGCTACTTACTCAGAGTTTTTGTCTGAATTCACAGAATTTTTGTCTGATTTAGTGCTTAGTACGGATAAAGCAATTTTAGTGGGTGACTTTAATATTCATGTAGATACCCACAATGACAGCCTTAAGACTGCATTCTATTCAGTATTAGACTCAACTGGCTTCTTTCAAAATGCTAACAAACCAACTCACTGCTTTAATCACACCCTTGATCTTGTACTAACCTATGGCATAGAAGCTGAATATTTGACAGAATTCCCTCAGAACCCTCTTTTATCCCATCATTCTTTAATAACATTTGAATTTACAATAATGAACTGCACAGCATCTGGGAAAAAAATTAACTACTGTAGATATTTGTCTAATAATGCTGTTACCAAATATAAGAATCAGAATCAGAAAACTTTATTGCCAAGTATGTTACACATACAAGGAATTTGACGTGGTGTTGTTGGTGCAAGTTTGAACAAGAAAAGAAAGTTTTAATTCTAAAATAAGAGAAAGAGGAAAGTACTAAGTGGAAAAAAGTCTGTACAAATAATAATAATATAATGTGCAATGTTGCAAAGTGGATGCAAAGAGGTAATAATGCCTTATAGGAGCGTTAATATAACGCATACAGTACAGAGCTGAATTATGTTAATGTAACATAGTCTGTATTGGGGAAATGAGGGTCTGTGCTGTTTGGGGGGGAAGGGGGTGGGGAGCTGTGTTGATGAGGGTGGCGGCAGAGGGAAAGAAACTGTTCCTGTGACGTGAGGTTTTGGTCTTGATGGACTGCAGCCTCCTGCCGGAGGGAAGTGTCTCAAAGAGTTTGTGACCAGGGTGGGAGGGATCAGCTGCAATCTTACCTGCACGCCTCAGGGTCCTGAAGGCGTACAGGTCCTGGAGAGATGGCAGATTGCAGCCAATCACCTTCTCAGCAGAGTGGATGATACGCTGCAGCCTTCCTTTGTCCTTGGCAGTGGCAGCAGCGTACCAGATGGTGATGGAGGAGGTGAGGATGGACTCGATGATGGAGGTGTAGAAGTGCACCATCATTGACCTCGCAGGTTGAACTTCTTCAGCTGTCGGAGGAAGTACATTCTCTGGTGGGCTTTTTTTTGGTGAGGGAGCTGATGTTCAGTTCCCATTTGAGGTCCTGGGTAATGAGGGTTCCCAGGAAGGTGAAGGACTCCACCCTGTTGACTGAGGAGTCACTCAGGAGGATGCGGGCAGGAGGGGCTGGGTTCTTCCTAAAATCTACCACCATCTCCACTATCTTCGCTGTGTTCAGCTCCAGGTTGTTTTGGAGCACCAGGACACCAGTTGGTCAATCTCCCACCTGTATGCAGACTCATCCCGTCAGAGATGAGACCAATGAGGGTGGTGTAGATCTGCAAACTTCAGCAGTTTGACAGACTGGTGGCTGGAGGTACAGCTGTTGGTGTACAGGAGAAGAGTAAAGGAGAAAGAACGCAGCCTTGAGGGGAACCGTGTTGATGGTCCGGGAATCAGAAATGTGCTTTCCCAGCTTCACATGCTGCCTCCTGTCTGACAAGAAGTGTCAAGAAGTTAGGAAGAAGGAAGTTATTCCAAATTAGAAAGTCACACAGCTGAGTGGCAACTACTTTCCTAAGGATGTTAGAGAAAGGGAAGGTTAGTCTGTAGTTGGCTAAAACACCTGCATCAAGAGATGGCCTTTTAAGAAGCGGTTTAATTACAGCTACTTTACAGGACTGTTGTTGTACATAACCTGTTAGTAAGGAGGAATTTATCATATCCAGTAGAAAGTTGCTGATTAGGGGTAAGATTTCCTTGAGGAGCCTGGTGGGGATCAGGTCTAAAAGACAGGTTTAGATGAAGAAATCATAGAAGTTAGTGAAGATCAGTGGAAGAGAAACTTTCTAAATGCATATCAGGTTTTACTGTTTCTGAGGTTCCTGTGCTTAAAGAAAAATCAGTGCTAATTGAGGGCAGGAGGTGATCAAGTTTGTCTCTGATAGTCAGAATTGTATTATTAAAGAAGTCCATGAAGTTGTTACTGCTGAGAGCTATAGGAATACATGGATCAATAGAGCTGTGACTCTGTCAGCCTGGGTACAGAGCTGAAGAGAAACCTGAGGTTGTTTTATTGTCTTCTATTAATGAACAGTAGTAGGCTGCTCTAGCATTACAGAGGGACTTCCTGTCTGCTTTAAGATTATCTTTCCAGGCCAAGCAGGATTCTTCCAATTTGGTGGAGCATCAAATCCTCTCAAGGTTTCATGTTGTTTGCTGTAATTTGTGAGCTTGTGAGCTGAACCATGGAGCAAACTTCTTTGTTTCTCTGTCTTCTTTCTTAGAGGAGCGACAGAGTCAAGTGTCATTTGCATTGAATCAGCAACTTTGTCAACATGATGGTCAAATTTGGGATGGACTGAAGTCTGCAGAGGAGTCCTCTGTTATGTTAGGCATGACACTGAGTTAAGTACTGATGGAATCACCTCCTTAAATTTAGCTACAGTTCCATCAGATAGATGTCTAGTAAAGACATTTTTGTCTAATGGTGTGTAGTCCAATAATACAGATTCAAATGCAACTAAACAGTGATCTGATAGAAGAGGATTCTGTGGGAAGATTGTTACATGTTCAATCTCAGTGACATATGACAGAACAAGGTCGAGGTGTGGTTAAGACAATGAGTGGGTTTATTTACACTTTGAGAGAATCCAATTGAGTCTAATAATGAGATAAACGCAGTGCTAAAGCTGTCATTGTTAACATCCATATCATATTAATAATAATTATATATTAAAGTAATATAATTTTAAAGATGATCATCAATGTAGAAACTCCTCATTGGTTAGCAGGTGGATAAAGAGCTGATATTTCTGCTTCACTCAACAAATCTGTGTTTGATGTTTGGCCCAGTTTTCAAATGCAGGTCTGTTTGTTTGTTGTGAGCTGCAGAACAAACTGAGAGTTTGTTCCTTTGATTGTCCTTTCAACACAAATGTTATTTGACTTTTTCTTCATTGTTTCCTCTTCAGACTGAGCAGCTGTAACCTCTCAGAGAGAAGCTGTGAAGCTCTGTCCTCAGCTCTCAGGTCCCAGTCCTCTAGTCTGAGACACCTGGACCTGAGTAACAATGACCTGCAGGATTCAGGGGTGAAGCTGCTGTCTGCTGGACTGAAGAGTCCACACTGTACCCTGGAGACTCTCAGGTCAGGATCCATCAACCTGTTTAGCTGATGATTTGCTCATATCTGATTTACATCAGTGGATAAACAGCCAACTTGTGTAGGATTGTTCAAAGTAAATTTTACTGAAGCTCAGCAGAACTTTCTAGACTCAGACAATTATTCATCATTTCTCTTGTTTTTGCTTCAGTTGTTGATTTTTTAAAAATCCTACAGATGATGTTTAATTTGCCTTAAATACATTGAACCTGGACCAAAATGCACCAGAACCAAAAACTAAAATATGAACAAAAAAGAACAAACAAACAGACCAGCAGGTGTTTACAGAGGGTTCCTGTGTGATGTTGTGTGTGTCTGCAGGCTGTCAGGATGTCTGATCACAGAGGGAGGCTGTGCTTCTCTGGCCTCAGCTCTGAGCTCCAACCCCTCCCATCTGAGAGAGCTGGACCTGAGCTACAATCATCCAGGAGACTCAGGAGAGAAGCTGCTGTCTGCTGGACTGAAGGATCCACACTGGAGACTGGACACCCTCAGGTATGGAGAGGCCTGCTGTAGCCACAGACAGTGTGTGATAGAGGAGGAAGAGCTGGAAACATTTAGTGTGATAGATCTCTACAGAAGTGCTTTGAATTCAACAACAACACAAAGAAGTGTTTTCTCTAATTCTGACTTCAGTATCTCATCATGACTCACTGTGTCATATTTAAGAGAAAATATGTGACAATCATTAAATCAGGTGTTGATCATTAAATCTGATTGAACTGCTCCTGAACTAACAGAGCCACTTTGAGCACTCAGAGTGCTTTCACCACAACAACCCCAAAGACTTTAGATACCTGTTCAGTGCTGACACACTAATAATAACATCCCAACAATAATAAGAGCATCTACACTGCTCAGAGACATTCATCTGCCAGTGTCTCAAACCAAGGAGGAAATGATATCAGGTCTCTGATCATCTCTCTGTCTTCTAAAATATCCATGATCAATAATCAGCTAAATCTCTCTGAGATCCTGATCTTGACATTCTGAGATCTTTTGTTGTGTCTGACACCAAAAGTCATATCAAGTGGAGAAGACAAATGATGAAATCTTTCCTCCATGTCACCTCCCTGCTCCGTATAATTCCAAGATAAGGACTCCAAGTCCTTTGTCTCTTTGCTGAATGAACAGAATAATCAAAGCATCTGTGTATGAGAGCCATGTAATGTCCATGTTTGCATGCTGAAAGAGAACATGCTGGTCTGACCCCCGTCCTCCTTTCAGGGTGGAGCCTGGTGGAGTCCGATGGTTGAGACAGAGGAAGTGTAAGTGTGGTTTTCATTTGATTCCTGAAAACAAAGCAGCTCACATTCAACCATCTTCAAAGTGTCAATCAATGATCAGGTGATTGATCAATAACTGCAGCTGTGTTGTGTCTTCTTCTCTCCATCAGATTTCTGTGAACTCACCATCGACACAAACACAGTAAACAGAAACCTCAAACTGTCTGACAACAACAGGAAGGTGACACATGTGGATGAAGATCAGTCATATCCTGATCATCTAGACAGATTTGACCAGTGTCCTCAGCTGCTGTGTAGTAATGGTCTGACTGGTCGCTGTTACTGGGAGGTTGAGTGGAGAGGAAGGGTTTATATATCAGTGAGTTACAGAGGAATCAGAAGGAAAGGAAACACAGAAAACTGTGTGTTTGGAGAGAACGATCAGTCCTGGAGTCTGATCTACTTTGATGGTGGTTACTCTGTTTTCCACAATAACAGAGAGACACCTGTCTCCTCTTCCTCCTCTTCATCCTCTTCGTCTGTCTCTCACAGAGTAGCAGTGTATGTGGACTGTCCTGCTGGCTCTCTGTCCTTCTACAGTGTCTCATCTGACTCACTAATCCACCTCTACACCTTCAACACCACATTCACTGAACCTCTGTATCCTGGGTTTGGGTTCTGGTCATCTGATTCCTCAGTGTCTCTGTGTAGAGTGTAGCAGAAAGAGTCTCCTGTTAGAGAAACTCACTCACTGTTGAACAGATAGTTCAGTTAAATTCAGTTGTTAAACTCTTCTAAATGATTCCTTGTAAACTTCTTCCTCTTCCAGTCCTTTAAAGATGGAAGCTACGATTATTACAGGAGAAAAATGTTGCTGACTTTTATTTTGTTAAGATTCTAATCATGATCTTGTCCATTCACATTAAAGCTCCTGACTACTCTAAAGAGTTTGAGCCTCAATTCTATCAATTTTAAAAGTCAACTTAAAAAAAAAAGACTGAGATGAGAGTGAAAACCAGCAGCTGAAATTTTACTAAAACAAGAAGCTGTGACGTTTATTTGAAAAATGTTTAAAGAGTTTTCAGCTTCATCTGTCATTTTTACAGTGTATACCTGGTTTTCACCCTGTTTTCATGTTTTACAGTGAATCCTCTGGCTGCTGATAATACTTGTGTACAGATGATGTTGTCATTTGTTGTTTTCATTTTCAAACTGCATCACATATTTCTGACAGTCCTTTCCCTTGTGATGTTTTCCACGTTGTCACCCTGGTTGTTGTGTTTTTAACACAGCCTAACTTCCACTTTACAATACATCTGCTGCTTTTATTTTTAAATCATTATTTTTACAAGTTCATTACAGTGTACACTGAAAAGACTTCTAAATATTCTGTCCTTTTACTGAGATCCTGAAGTTTTTCTGTATTCAGTATTGTATTCACTCAGTATTGGCCTGTCTCCATTGGCTGGCACTGGAGTTTAGAATGAAACATGAAATCTTAGTTATTACCTAACACAGTGAAACCACTGAGTACATTTGTGAATAGTTGTCTCCGTTCAGGAAGCAGCCTGACTTCCTCTAGTAAATAATAACAAATAAGGAGCTCTTACATGGACATACAGTAAACAATCATCACAATCATTTCAAGTTTCCATCATATTATTCCTGAGATAATATGAAACATTTCCAAATCAACACTTCAGGAGCTTTGGCACCTTCTAGAGGCAGTTAGTGGAAAGAAGCTCAGGTGAAGAGCAGATTTCATTGTTGGCTCTCTTTAATATCACACTTTGTGAATGTGTTCCTCTTCTGCTCTGAGCTTTCTTACCCTGGACTTCATCTGTCAGCCAGTGATGATGTTTAACCCAGCACGTGCTTCATGGTTCACTTCTGTTTATCTGAACATCTCAGCTGCCATCCCTGGTGGGGTGAGTGCAAAGAGGTTTGGAAACAATATAGAGATGACATTTCTGGAAATCACATTCAAAATGATCAACTTTACTCAGTACCCTAAAACAGCTCCTATTGGCCCACATTTTCTCTGCTCCTCCTCTGTTTAGGGGCCAGGAACCATGGTCAAGCCCTAAATGTTACATGGACACTTTTCATCACTACAGAAGTGTTTATTTTTGTATAAGTTCAAGTGTAAAGCTGGAAATACTGCACAAAAAATCATGTGTCACAATCTGCTGTTGTTATAATAATATTTCACATCATGCTTTATGTCATGTGTTTAGCCTTCAGTTTTACACCAGAATTATTAAAGACTGCTAATATGTTTAATCATTAAGTTAATAATTTAATTCACTAAATAATAATTATATAATAATTTGAAATGACCTTTGTCCTTTGTTTTATAAATGTGTTTACATTATAGTGTTAATGTTGTGCTGTGATATGAACATGCTTGTAGGGGGGTTAAAATTCAATTCAATTCAATTCAATTTTATTTATATAGCGCCTTCCACAATCAAAATTGTCTCAAAGCGCTTTACAGAGACCCAGAGCCTGACCCCAGAGCAAGCACTTAAGGCGACAGTGGCAAGGAAAACTCCCTTTTAACAGGAAGAAACCTTGAGCAGAACCTGGCTCAGATGGGGGACCCTCCTGCCGATGGCCGGGCTGGGTGAAAGGAGGAAAAGGAGGAAGATAGGACAGCTAGGAATGGAGGAGAGGGGGAGAAAGACATGCAGCATAATACAGACAATGTGGGTCAGTATTTACATTACAGTTAGTGAACAGTTATTGGATACTGTGTGCTCAGCAGATTAGAATTATGAAACAGAGCACGGAGGCAAAAAGCTGTCATGACTGGTAATTATTTACATTACAGTTTGCAAAGAATATTAATCAAATATTTATCTGTAGCAGAACGGAACATTAAACATGTTAGAAATAGAACATTGTAAACAATAAACAGCAGCAGGTGGGTGGAGCCAGGACCATAGGACATGCAGCTCCGGAGCCAGAGGTACCTGCAGTAAGGTACAGAGAAAGAGAGACCAGAGAGAAACAAACACAGGACTACGGGACAGAGAGGACACAGAGTTAATGACATGTAATAAAGGCTAATAAATTTGAGAGTAGGTCTGAGAAGAGAAAGAGAAAGAAGAAGAAGTGCGCAGTAAATCATGGGATGTCCCCAGCAGCCCTAGGCCTATAGCAGCATAACTAGGGGATGATTCAGTTGCCTGAGCCAACCCTACTAAGGGCTATATCCTTAACTGTAACAGTGTCTATAGAGATAATTGTGACTAACTATAAGTTTAATAAATAACTAGGACTGTAACTACAACTAATTATAAGCTTTTATCAAACAAGAAGGTTTTAAGCTTAGTTTTAAAATTAGAGAGGGTGTCTGCTTCCCGAACCCAAACTGGCAGTTGGTTCCATAGGAGAGGTGCCTGATAGCTAAAGGCTCGGCCTCCCATTCTACTTTTAGAGATTTTGGGAACCATAAGCAAACCTGCATTCTGGGAACGAAGCAATCTGTTAGGATGATATGGTACTATCAGCTCTTTGAGATATGAAGGAGCCTGGCCATTGAGGGCCTTATATGTAAGGAGAAGGATTTTAAAATCAATTCTGGATTTTACAGGAAGCCAATGAAGAGAAGTTAGTACAGGAGTAATGTGATCTCTCTTGCTAATTCCAGTCAGTACTCTCACTGCAGCATTTTGGATCAGCTGGATGAGTTAACTGGACATCCTGATAATAGGGAATTACAGTAGTCCAGCCTAGAAGTAACAAAAGCATGGACAAATTTTTTCAGCATCACTCTCTGCGACAGAATGTTCCTAATCTTACTGATATTGCTTGCAGGTGAAAGAAGGCGGTCCTAGAGACTTGTTTTATATGTGAGTTAAAGGACAGATCCTGATCAAAAATAACTCCAAGGTTCCTCACAGTCGTACTGGAGGCTAAATTAATGCCATCCAGAGTAACTATATGATTAGATAAACTGTTTCTGAGGTGTTTGGGACCAAACAAAATAACCTCAGTTTTTGTCTGAATTCAGAAGAAGAAAGTTACAGGTCATCCAGGCCTTTATGTCTTTAAGGCATGCCTGAAGTATGGTTAACTGATCTGTTTCGTCTGGTTTCATAGATAAATATAGCTGGTATCATCCGCATAGCAATGGAAATTTATTCTTCCTGATAATATTGCCTAGGGGAAGCATGTATGAGGTGAACAGTATCGGTCCAAGCACAGAACCCTGTGGAACTCCCATGACTTACTCTGGTATATATGGAGGGATCATCATTAACATGAACAAACTGGTATCTATCTGATAGATATGATTTAAACCAGCCTAGTGCTGTTCCTTTAATCCCAATAACATGTTCCAATCTATCCAATAGGATATTATGATCAATGGTGTCAAATGCAGCACTAAGATCTAGCAGGACAAGTATAGAGACGAGTCCATTATCTGATGCTATAAGAAGGTCGTTGGTAACTTTCACCAGTGCTGTCTCTGTGCTATGATGAACTCTAAATCCTGACTGAAAAACTTCAAACAAACCGTTCCTATGTAGATGGTCACACAACTGAGTTGCAACAGCCTTTTCAAGAATTTTAGAATTAAAGGGGAGATTGGATATAGGTCTATAGCAAAATGTCAGAGTCCAGAGAAGGCTTTTTAAGTAAAGGTTTGATAACTGCAACCTTAAAAGCCTGTGGGACATATCCCTAACCAACGAGAGATTTATCTGATCTAATATATGTGAGTGCCAATCAAAGGCAACACATGGATCCAAAAGACATGTTGATGATTTAGATTTAGAAACTATTGAAGTCAATTCAGCTAGATCTATGGAGAGAAACAGTCTAACGACAAATCAGGACTGGCAGACATTTCTAAAGATGCTGTTCTAGACATACCTACATCATTAACAGTTGTAGGCAGGATGAGATGGATTCTGTCTCTAATGTCTACTATTTTGTTGCTAAAGAAGCTCATAAAGTCATTACTAGTGAGAGCTAGAGGGATGGATGGTAAAATGAAGGGACTGTAGCTTTCTTCACATACTCGTCTGCATATAGTTTGGGGGGGTGGGGGTAGGTGGGGGGGCTGAACATGAAATATTTTGATAAAATCTTTGTGTCTCCCAGTGTTGGGAATTACCACAATTTCACATCAGTTGAAACACATGCTCCGAAAGGTTGAGACAATTCTCCAACAACTGATCCAAAACAGAAAGAAACTATATTTGACAATTAACCAGGACCATTGAGACAGTTTCTGACAAGTTCTTTACCCAACAACAGCAGGATTTGATCGCTGTATCTCGGGAAAAATGTGTTGCTCATCTGTTGTTCAATCTCGTCTCTTGAGATCAGTTTGAGCTTCTCATATTCATATCATTCTGTGAGTTTGAGATAACTATTTGAGCAATACTTGAGAAGTGGGGTAAACAGAGGAGATCTCATAATTGTATGCGCCTGATCTCAATTACACTACTCACAATAAGTTAGGGATACTGTGATCATACATACAGTGTTTGTTTCACTTCAGAGATTTTTGGGATAGGGAGGCAATTGTATTAAGTGATTCCACATAATGGTCTCACTGTGTACAGTGTGCCTTACATATTGGGGCCACTACCAAAAAATACTAAAAGACAACCCTTTCAATGTGGCATCAATTTCAACATTATGTGGGTATAAAAAGCTGGAATTGTCAGTAAGTCATTCCAAGTTCATCATTCAAACAGCCATGAACACAACATCACTTAATGGACGAAAGAAAAGTGCCACCTGGCCATAGAGCACCTTTGGGTCGGTGGCAGGCAGTCAGATGTTGCTCGTGAACTTGGTGTGTCTCAAAGTGTCATCAGCAGACTTACATCAAGACACAGAACTACTGGCAGAGTTTGTGACAGACTCAGGAGTGGAGCCCCACGAGTGACAGACCGCAGCGAAGACCAGTACCTAAGGACCTATGCACTCAGTCATTGTTATGCAACTGCCACACAGCTGCAGGGCCGTTTACAAGATGAGAGGGGTACTAGGGTTTCCAGACAAACCATTTGCGACCGACTCCACCACTTTGGCTTGAATGCCAGACGACCATTGCAGGTGACTCCACTGACACCAAGACACTGCCATGAATGTTTGCAGTGGGCACAAGACCATGTGACCTGGACAATACAGCAGTGGTCTACCGTCCTGTTCACTGATGAGTGTCGGTGTCATGAACTGGCTCAAAGTTCACAGCAAAAATAAGGGAGAACAGGACATTCTCTTTTCCATTGCCCCTTATGTTTGCAATAATTACACGCAGTAGAATCACTTTCCGTCCAAAAGCTATTCTCAGCCCTGCCAAAACTGGACTCCCCATGCAACATCAGAGATTCGCCAGTGTGAGCTGAAAAAAACATTCTGCTGCACATGAATACTGGATTCACCAAAAACGCCCTTATGAGTTAAACTATAGTCATCCGCCAAGACTGCTGCTTCTTGGGGCGTCTTAACTCGTCTTTCATTTATATAAGTAGCAATACTGTAAGGCACGCAGTTTTTAATTTGCTCCAGTGCTTAATTCCTGATGAAAAACACCATCGATTAAATTGTACAACCATGTCTCGCACAAATTCAACATGAGTTTGGTCTACACTCTTTCTCATATTCCTGAAGCATTGCCGATACGCTTTCAGGAAACAACTCATACACACGCAATACTGTAGTCTTAACCCTACCATAACTTGTACTCTCTGCTGCAGTCAAGGAAGCATAGGGCTCCTGTGCCATACCTGTAAAGACACATTGTAACAATAAAGTGCGCTCCTCATCAGTCCAGTTCGGGAGTCTGCCACACGTTCAAACAAAGAGAAAACAGGTCTGAAACAGCTTCAGACACCGCCTTTGAGTGTGACTCATTGATGATTGGTTGTTCTGCCTTAAGTCCTGCCTCTCTTGCTGTTAGATTTATTGATTGGCTCGTCTGAGGAGGAGGCGGGAACTAGCTAAGTTCATAGTTCACACCGGCACCGCACCTTTTTCCTGGTACTGTGAATGAGTGTTCATGCTTTTGAGGTTTTTAAATAAGCTTGATATATGTTTGGGAAGATCTGTTTATGTTGTATTGACACGTTGAGTGTTTTGGGTATTATATTGTTTTGTAGACTAATGCTTATTGGGATATTTTTCCGCAGCTAGCTAAATTCGGTTATGTATGTGGATGTAATGTATAAAGTAACTGTGATGAAGAAGGCAGGGAACTGACGAGGAGGAGGGACAAATTGGCATTGTTAAGCAGTGTATCTTTGGGTTTATTACCAGTGCAATTGATTTTGATATTTTGAGCAGTTTGTTGATTAGCTCAATACTTTTGTGGATAGGCTACTTACAGTAACTGTTGTGTTTTATTGTACCTGACCTGTTGAGAAGGAAAAAATGGTGACATTGTTTGCATACCTGTTGAAGAAAGAGGAAAGAAAAGTGTATATTATTATTTTAATGTTAAAATCAGTAAATAGTCACATTATTTATACCACCAGAGAAAAAGGTTTGTGTGGGTGTTTTTTTGTTTATGTTTATATACATACATACATACATACATACATACATATATATAGCCTATCCCTTTCAGGGTGCAAGTAAACAAAATTCAGCAGTCACAGTCCTGTCAGACCCATGTCACTGTCAAGCTTACTCACTGTCTTTTGTCACACAGTATCATTAAGATGCAGAAAAGAAAGGCAGGAGAAGATTGACACCTTTTTCAAGAGAAATCTTGTAAGTGAAGTTGAACACTGAAAGTAAAAAAATGTTGACATTAAACAACATTAGCCTATTTAAATTAGATATTGTTTGCATTTATTTCATGATATTGCTTTTCAATATTCATTGAGTTTTGCTAGTGCCACAGCTGTCACTGTTTGAGCCTATTCCTTTACCAATACTCTTGTTCAGGAGAGGAAGTTAGAGGAGGCATGGGGTCAAGAGAGAGCACAGGAAGGTTCACAGGTGAGCAATGAAATGAATGTTACAGTTTATGAAAGAGGTCTATGAAGGAAGAGAGGCCATATGTGTGTTTGTGTTATGGGTTGTACTTATTTCCATCCCAGGTTCACGTGTGTGTCTGGTGTCTTTACATCAAATTCACAATTTCATTTAAAATGTTTTGGGTAGGGTGTATGTGAGGATGTGGCCAGGAGTGAGGAAGATCAGAGATGAAGAGGGAGAAAAAGGCAGACAAGAAGCAGGCAGACCAGAAGCAGACAGACAAGAAGCAGGCAGACCAGAAGCAGACAGACAAGAAGCAGACAGACCAGAAGAAGGCAGACAAGAACCACAGAGTGAGGGAGAGGTCAGAAAGGACAAGGATGAAGATGAAATGGTAGAGAGAGGAGCAGAGAACTCAGACATGGCTGTGACTTGTCATCTGTTCAGTAAGCCCAATCAACTAGATCCAAAATTCATTACTAAACAGTCCTTGTCCAAATATACTCTGAATTTTCAAACTCAGTGGTACCAGAAATTTCCATGGCTCCATGTGAGTCCTGGTGTTGAGGGTATTGTGCTTTTTACTGCTCCAAAGCCTTTAACACTGAGACATCACCTTCTTGCCAAGAATGCTGATTCAGCATTCATTTCATCTGGTTATAAAAATTGGAAAAAAAAAGCCCTTGAGCGATTTACTGTGCATGAAAGATCTGATAGTCAAAAGACAGCCATGACAACGACATCTATGAAGATCGCTCAGTACAGGTTCAGCTATCAAGTGTGAGTGTGAAACAACAAAGCAAGGGGATGTCTTCTCAAAATCATTGGTGCTGTGCAGATGTTGGCTAGGCAGGGCTTACCATTTATGGGCCATGAATGTGGTGAGGGAAATTTTGTACAGGTTCTGAAGTACAAATCAGAGGATGACCCCGCTCTAACCAAGTGGTTGACAGGTGGTAGAAAGGATGTTTACACTTCAGCTATAGTTCAAAATGAAATCCTGACTTTGTTCAGCAGCATGATACGTGACATAGTTGAAGATATCAGATCACTTCCACACCTGCAGTACTCTGTGATGATGGATGGGACTGAGACCTGTCTGGGAAAGAGCAAGAGGCAGTGTGTTTGAGATGTGTTGACAAGGATTTAGTCCTCGTGAAGAATTTATTGGTCTTTATGAGGTTTCTTTGACAAAAGGCGAAAACCTAGTAAAAGTAGTCATGGATGTTCTGCAGCGCCTAAACTTGCCTATCAGCGGGTTGCGTGGCCAAGCATATGATGGGGTCATAAACATGGCTGGCAAATACAATGGAGCACAGGCCATTGTAAGAAAAGTACAATCTCTGGCTCCATACGTTCATTGTGCTGTCTCAGTATTTATCTGGAATTCTCTGGATTGGGTCAATGAGTTGGGAGTGTTGTTTGGGCAGTCAGGGAAACTGAAGGACATATTCAAGGGATTGCAAGGTCTGAGGAGGTGAGGGTCCATGTAACACTATAAGACCTCTGTGTCCAATAAGGTGGACGGTCCGGGCTAGTGCAATCTGCACTGTGCTAAACCAGTATGAATGCATAATCAAGGCTTTGGCTGAGATGGCAGTGAGTGAGTCTGATGCAGCTAGTAAGGCACAAGGGCTGTATGAGACATTTCAGCAGGAAATGTTGTCCTTGGTCTTGTGTGTGCTTTGGAGCTCACAGGGAGTTGGAGGTTTGAACATGTCCTCCAGAGCAGAACACAGATCATAGATGGTATGCTTTCAGCTGTTGCCTGTGTTAAGGAAAGTTTCAGAAAAAGAGAAACACAGAGAGTTTTGAGGCGCTTTACTCGAAAGCAACAAGGATGTGTGAGACACTCTATCTCACTCCTATTGCCTCTCCTCGGGTCCATATCCTGGCTCTGTTGAACCATGCATCCCCCTAGCTCTTACTAGTAATGACTTTATGAGCTTCTTTAGCAACAAAATAGTAGACATTAGAGACAGAATCCATCTCATCCTGCCTACAACTCTTAATGATGTAGGTATGTCTAGAACAGCATCTTTAGAAATGTCTAAGATAAGATAAGATAAGATAAGAGAATCCTTTATTAGTCCCTCAGTGGGGAAATTGCATTTAGCAACAGCAAGGGTACAGTACAGTAAGTGAAAGTAAAAGTAGAGTTTGACAGCAGCAGGAAGGAAAGATCTTCTAAATCTAAATCTCTCCTTCACACACCGAGGGTGGAGCAGTCTGTCACTGAAGCTGCTCTGCAGAGCTGACAGGACGTCCTGCAGGAGGTGGGACTCATGGTCCAGCATAGATGACAGTTTTGCTAGGACCCTTCTGTCTCCGACCTCTCGCACTGAGTCCAGAGGACAGCCCAGGACAGAGCTGGACTTCCTGATGACTTTGTCCAGCTTCTTCCTCTCCTTCTCAGTTATGCTGCTGCTCCAGCAGACTACACCGTACAGGATGGCTGAAGCCACCACAGAGTCATAGAAGGTCTTTCGGAGTGTCCCCTGCACACCAAAAGACCGCAGTCTCCTGAGGAGGTAGAGCCTGCTGCCCCTTCCTGTACAGTGCGCCTGTGTTGTTAGTCCAGTCCAGTCCAGTTTGTGGTTTAGGTGAACACCCAGGTACTTGTAAGAGTCCACTCTTTCAATGTCCATTTTGGTGGTTTGGCCGACACCAGTCCACAAAGTCCTGCGCCTCCTCCTCTGTACTCTGCATCATCGTCATCACTGATCAGGCCGACGATAGCAGAGTCGCCAGAGAACTTGAGCAGGACACAGCCGTCTGTGTTGTGTCTGAAGTCTGCAGTGTAGAGGGTGAAGAGGAAGGGCAGAAGCACCGTGCCCTGAGGAACACCCACACTGCAGGTCAGGGGGTCAGACACACAGTCCTGAGCTCTCACAAACTGGGGCTTGTTTGTGAGGTAGTCCAGGACCCACTCTGCCAGCTGTGAGTTGTTGAATGCGCTGGAGAAATCAAAGAAAAGAATCCTCACAGCGCTGCCAGGCTTCTCCAGGTGAGTCAGGCACGGTGCAGCAGGAAGATCACAGCGTCCTCCGCCCGATCCCGGGTCGGTAGGCGAACTGCAGAGGATCCATTTCTGAGCTCACCTCAGCTCGGAGGTGGCCCAGGACCAGTCTCTCCAGTGTCTTCATTAGGTGTGATGTGAGAGCCACTGGCCTGAAGCTGCTAGGATCCCTAGCATGTGGTGTTTTGGGCACTGGTACAACACAGGAGGTCTTCCATAGCTGTGGTACCATCCTCACCTTCAGGCTCAGGTTGAAGACTTAATCCCACACAGTTCCTCTGCACAGGATTTCAGGAGCCTGGAGCTGATGCCGTCTGGTCCAGCTGCCTTTCGAGCTTTGATCCTCCTCAGCTCTCTCCTCACCTGGGCAGGTGTGAAGGACAGGGGTGGGCTGGGGGGTTACTGAGTCCATAGGCCGGTGGGGGAAATAGTGAGGTGTGAGTGAGAGGTGTGAAGGGCTGTAGGAGTGGGGCATTGTCCAGTTGAGCTGGAGGTGTGAAGGGCTGCAGGTGTGGGCATTGTCCAGTTGACAAGGTGGGGCAGCTGCGTGGGGGAGTAGTGGGTGGCTGGTCAAACTGTTTGAAGTGTTGGTTCAAGTCGCTCACCCACTGCAGGCCCCCCTCAGCCTGGGAGTGGGGTGTTTGAAGCCTGAGATGGTCTTTAGGCTCCTCCACACCCCACTGATGTTTTGCTGCTTCAGCTGCTCCTCCATCTTCCTCTTGTATTATCCCTTTAAATGGATTTTTAATAAGTGTAAGTGTACCACGAATTTACAATTAAAATTTTATTGTTAATATTTATAGAACTGCTGAAATGATTCCAGCAGAGGGAAAGGTACATTCATTTACCTAAAGGCCCCAAAGGGAATCACCCTTTTAACATTTTCCTAGGAACACATGAATTCTCCAAACTTTACTCTGCATCACAGAATGAACTAGAAAATTTGCCTGGTTTAAAAATTTGGCAAATTTCCGTCATAAATTTTATTGTGAAAACTCCTCCTTTTCATGTTTACCTCCACCTTCTCATAATTCCCCTCCCTTTTTCCTTGAACTCCCCATTTATTCCTATCTTATTCTAGCATAAAATTTTCTTAAAACAACATAAATAAACCACTGGAAATTTTAGCTACAAGAAAAAACAGCAAAGTGCACACTCTCTCATGCTTAAAGCCCCAAAAAAATCATATCTGGAGGGAACGCCTGCTATAATTCATACATTGTCCAAGGAAAGGTTGGTGAGGCCACCCTGTCAGTACGTTTTATTATTGCTTCACCATCTGTACTTTTTCCCGGTTTAACAAGTGTTGACTTTCAAAATAAGCATTAAAAACGCAATGGACTTTTTCACACCAGGTTCCCCAAAAGCAACAGCGAAAGCCAGTCCATTTATCCACGCGCATTTAGAAGCTTCCTTCATTTGTGGAATTTTTAACCCCCGGGCGGTTTTCAGCAGCCTAAATTCCCCAAAAGCCAACTTCTGAGCAACATCCAGGGCAAATACATTCCTAAAACAACAAAAAGTAAAATTCTAAAACTCCACAAAAAAATTTTACAACTTTTTGCATGAAAGGGGCAAGCCATTCCTGACAAGTGAAACAACCCGCCAAGCAGCCCAGGAAACTGCAAATGACCAAATTCCCAAAAGCCCTACGTAACGCATACTAACAAACAAATGAGTTCACAATAAAGGGGCTTAAGGTTACAGATTTAAACAGTTCCATGATATGCACATGGAAAGAGTCCACCAAACAAACTATGTTTCCCAGAGAGCTGTGAAGCAGTTTTAGATGTTAACAAACTCATATAAAACTGTCACAACATCTCTGCACTAAATCAATCTTTCAAATCTACAATAGTTCCATCATCAAGAGACAAAAGTACGTTAGCCCGTTTTATCATCAAGGCCATCACTGTATAATGAGATGAGATGATATGAAGTCCATCACACTGTATGAAGACTTAGCAGTGAAGATCTAACACACTAAAATCTAGTTTAATAACAGACAATAAAATTTTCAATGAGCTCAAGTAAACACTTCAAAATTCAATGCATAGCGATAAGTATTCGAGTGATATAGAATCATTCTAAGACGATTATCGGAAGATGTGATATTGAAAAGTTGTGTGAAAAAAAAACAGGTTGGTAGGGTCCGAGCTGTATACAACACCAAAAGAGTTCGAAGGATGACATCAGCTAAAGACAATCATTATAGTCAACATAACACAATGTTTAAAGTTTAAAGCTGAAAGTAAGCAAAAAATCAAAAGTAAACAATATGCAAGCATCAAAAAATAAAAAACACAGTTCTTACAAAATATTGCTGAAAAATGGTCAACAGAAGGTAATAACCACACCTATCAACTAGCGATGCACTTTAACACTGAGACATCACTCACTCTTGCCAAGAATGCTGATTCAGCATTCATTTCATCTGGTTATAAAACTGGAAAAAAGCCCTTGAGCGTATTTACTGTGCATGAAAGATCTGATAGTCAAAAGACAGCCATGACAACGACATCTTATGAAAAGATCGCCAGTACAGGTTCAGCTATCAAGTGTGAGTGTGAAACAATGCAAGCAAGGATGTCTTCTCAAAAATCATTGGTGCTGTGCAGATGTTGGCTAGGCAGGGCTTACCATTTATGGGCCATGAATGTGGTGAGGGAAATTTTGTACAGGTTCTGGAAAGTACAAATCAGAGGATGACCCCGCTCACAACAAGTGGTTGACAGGGTGGTAGAAAGGATGTTTACACTTCAGCTATAGTTCAAAATGAAATCTGACTTTGTTCAGCAGCATGATACGTGACATAGTTGAAGATATCAGATCACTTCCACACCTACAGTACTCTGTGATGATGGATGGGACACGCAGGACTGTCTGGGAAAAGAGCAAGAGGCAGTGTGTTTGAGATGTGTTGACAAGTGATTTAGTCCTCGTGAAGAATTTATTGGTCTTTATGAGGTTTCTTTTGACAAAAGGCTTAAACCTAGTAAAAGTAGTCATGGATGTTCTGTAGGCGCCTAAACTTGCCTATCAGCGGGTTGCGTGGGCTACATATGATGGGGCTGCAAACATAGCTGGCAAATAAGAATGGAGCACAGGCCATTGCTGGAAAAATACAATCTCTGGCTCCACACGTTCATTGTGCTGTCTCAGTATTTATCTGGAATTTCTGGATTGGGTCAATGAGTTGGGAGTGTTGTTTGGGAAGTCAGGGAATAAGATAAGAGAATCCTTTATTAGTCCCTCAGTGGGGAAATTGCATTTAACAACAGCAGGGGTACAGTACAGTAAGTGAAAGTGAGATATAAGTAAGTGGCCAATATGGCCAGAACAAGATTAAATAAGGTAGAATAACTAAGAGACTAAACTAAGAAAGAAGAAAATAGCTGCTGTAAAAAATAAAATATACATACATACAAACATAAATAAATAAATATGAGATGGAGATTGTTGAGTTGAGTGACTATAGTACACAAATATTGCACACTAATAACTGGGTTATTGCACATTGATGTATGGTAATCAGTATGTGTGTTAACAATGTCCGTTATAGAGTCTGACAGCAGCAGGAAGGAAAGATCTTCTACATCTCTCCTTCACACACCGAGGGTGGAGCAGTCTGTCACTGAAGCTGCTCTGCAGAGCTGACAGGACGTCCTGCAGGGGGTGGGACTCATGGTCCAGCATAGATGACAGTTTTGCTAGGACCCTTCTGTCTCCAACCTCATGCACTGAGTCCAGAGGACAGCCCAGGACAGAGCTGGACTTCCTGATGACTTTGTCCAGCTTCTTCCTCTCCTTCTCAGTTATGCTGCTGCTCCAGCAGACTACACCGTACAAGATGGCTGAAGCCACCACAGAGTCATAAAAGGTCTTTAGGAGTGTCCCCTGCACACCAAAAGACCGCAGTCTCTTCAGGAGGTAGAGCCTGCTCTGCCCCTTCCTGTACAGTGCATCTGTGTTGTCAGTCCAGTCCAGTTTGTGGTTTAGGTGAACACCCAGGTACTTGTAAGAGTCCACTCTCTCAATGTCCATTCCCTGGATGTTCACCGGTGAGGGGGCAGACCGGTGTTCATGGAAATCCACCACCATCTCCTTGGTCTTCCCTGCGTTGATGAGGAGGTGGTTTGGCCGACACCAGTCCACAAAGTCCTGCGTCACTCCTCTGTACTCTGCATCATCGTCATCGCTGATCAGGCCAGCGATAGCAGAGTCGTCAGAGAACTTGAGCAGGACACAGCCGTCCGTGTTGTGTCTGAAGTCTGCAGTGTAGAGGGTGAAGAGGAAGGGCGCAAGCGCCGTGCCCTGAGGAACACCCACACTGCAGATCAGGGGGTCAGACACACAGTCCCAAGCTCTCACAAACTGGGGCCTGTTTGTGAGGTAGTCCAGGACCCACTCTGCCAGCTGTGAGTCCACTCCAGACCGCACCAGCTTGTCCCTCAGAAGCACTGGCTGAATAGTGTTGAATGCGCTGGAGAAATCAAAGAATAGAATCCTCACAGCGCTGCCAGGCTTCTCCAGGTGAGTCAGGGCATGGTGCAGCAGGAAGATCACAGCGTCCTCCGCTCCGATCCCGGGTCGGTAGGCGAACTGCAGTGGATCCATTGCTGAGCTCACCTCAGCTCGGAGGTGGCCCAGGACCAGTCTCTCCAGTGTGTTCATTAGGTGAGGGCCACTGGCCTGAAGCTGCTAGGATCCCTAGCATGTGGTGTTTTGGGCACTGGTGGTCTTCCATAGCTGTGGTACCATCCTCAGCTTCAGGCTCAGGTTGAAGACTTGCTACATAATCCCACACAGTTCCTCTGCACAGGATTTCAGGAGCCTGGAGCTGATGCCGTCTGGTCCAGCTGCCTTTCGTGCTTTGATCCTCCTCAGCTCTCTCCTCACCTGGGCAGGTGTGAAGGACAGGGGTGGGCTGGGGGTGTTACTGAGTCCATAGGCCGGTGGGGAAATAGTGAGGTGTGAGTGAGAGGTGTGAAGGGCTGTAGGAGTGGGGCATTGTCCAGTTGAGCTGGAGGTGTGAAGGGCTGCGGGTGTGGGGCATTGTCCAGTTGACAAGGTGTGGGGCAGCTGTGTGGGTGACTGGTCAAACCGGTTGAAGTGTTGGTTCAAGTCGTTCACCCACTGCAGGCCCCCCTCAGCCTGGGAGTGGGGTGTTTTGAAGCCTGAGATGGTCTTTAGGCTCCTCCACACCCCATTGATGTTTTGCTGCTTCAGCTGCTCCTCCATCTTCCTCTTGTACCTGGCCTTGCCCTCCCTGATCTTCCTTCTCAGCTCTTTTGTGTCTCCTTGAGCTCCTCCTTGTCCCCTGACCTGAAAGCTCTCTTCTTCTCCTTCAGGAGAGCTTTAATGTCAGGGGTAATCCATGGCAGGGCACAGTGTTTTCACAGCAGAAGTTTATATAGTCTGTTATGGTGTCTGTAATGGTGTTGAGGTCCTCCCCGTGGGGGTCAATGAGCTCAGCCCACACAGTGGTGTTGAAGCAGTCCCTCAGAGCCTCCTCGCTCTCAGTGGTCCACCTCTTCACCACACGGGACTCCACAGGCAGCCTGTGTACTATAGGTTTGTACACAGGCTGTAGATGAACAATGTTGTGGTCAGCCCTGCCAAGGGGGGGAGGGGGGTTGCAGAATATGCCTCTTTGGTCTTGGCATAAAATAAGTTCGGTGTTTTATTGTCTCTGGTGGGACAGTTGACATACTGTGTAAATGTTGGTAACACAGAGGAGGGTGGAGCGTGGTTAAAGTCACCTGAGATGAGGGCCTGTGGATGCTGTGTCTGCAGTTTGCTGGTAACTGAGAGGAGTGTGTCACAGGCGATGTCAGAGTTAGCAGAGGGGGCAACGTACGCAGATATCACGATAGCATGCGTGAACTCCCATGGCAGATAGAATGGCCTCATGCTAACAGCTAACAGTTCAATGTCTCTGCTGCACAGTTCCATTTTTACCACACAATGTACTGGTTTACACCATCTCTCATTCACAAACACAGCAAGGACCCCTCCCTTCCTCTTACCACTGTCCTTCGTCCTGTCCGCCCACAGGAGATAAAAAGACTCCAATGTGATGACGGAGTCCGGGGTATGAGGGGTTAACCAGGTCTCCATGAAAACCATGACGCTACACTCTCAGAATTCCCGCTGGTGCCTGATCAGAGCCGCCAGTTCGTCCGTCTTATTGGGAAGAGATCTCACATTTCCCATGATGACGGAGGGGAGAACAGGCCTGAAGCGTCTCTTCTTTTCCCGGAGTTTCCTTCCTGAACGGCGTCCTCATCGAGTCTTACGAAGCAGCTCCGCTGGGATCATGTGTTTGTCCCTCACAGTGCTCCGCAGCGTGATCAGCTGTTCCCTGCTATAAACAAGACGCGCTCCGACTCCGACACACATTGTTGATAAAATAAGTGTCCAGACAAGTGATATCAGTAAAAAAAATAGTCAGGTTCACGAGTGCTGCTATTAAATAAGCTATGTACAAAAAGTTAACCAAGAAATAGAGAGTTAAAGTACTAAAAGTTAGAAAGAAGAGAGAAAAACGATAGAGCTGTTGCAACCAGCAGCCAGCCTCCACAGAGTTCATCATAGCACAGAAGACAGCACTGGTGAAAGTTACCAACGACCTTCTTATAGCATCAGATAATGGACTCGTCTCTATACTTGTCCTGCTAGATCTTAGTGCTGCATTTGACACCATTGATCATAATATCCTATTGGATAGATTGGAACATGTTATTGGGATTAAAGGAAGCACTAGACTGGTTTAAATCATATCTATCAGATAGATACCAGTTTGTTCATGTTAATGATGATCCCTCCATATATACCAGAGTAAGTCATGGAGTTCCACAGGGTTCTGTGCTTGGACCGATATTGTTCACCTTATACATGCTTCCCCTAGGCAATATTATCAGGAAGCATGGAATAAATTTCCATTGCTATGCAGATGATACCCAGCTATATTTATCTATGAAGCCAGACGAAACAGATCAGTTAGACATACTTCAGGTATGTCTTAAAGACATAAAGGCCTGGATGACCTGTAACTTTCTTCTTCTGAATTCAGACAAAACTGAGGTTATTTTGTTTGGTCCCAAACACCTCAGAAACAGTTTATCTAATCATATAGTTACTCTGGATGGCATTAATTTAGCCTCCAGTACGACTGTGAGAAACCTTGGAGTTATTTTTGATCAGGATTTGTCCTTTAACTCACACATAAAACAAGTCTCTAGGACCGCCTTCTTTCACCTGCGCAATATCAGTAAGATTAGGAACATTCTGTGCATGAGTGATGCTGAAAAATTAGTCCATGCTTTTGTTACTTCTAGACTGGACTACTGTAATTCCCTATTATCAGGATGTCCAGTTAACTCTCTAAAAAGCCTCCAGCTGGTCCAAAATGCTGCAGCGAGAGTACTGACTGGAATTAGCAAGAGAGATCATATTACTCCTGTACTAACTTCTTTTCATTGGCTTCCTGTAAAATCCAGAATTGATTTTAAAATCCTTCTCCTTACATATAAGGCCCTCAATGGCCAGGCTCCTTCATATCTTAAAGAGCTGATAGTACCATATCATCCCAACAGATTGCTTCGTTCCCAGAATGCAGGTTTGCTTATGGTTCCCAAAATCTCTAAAAGTAGAATGGGAGGCCGAGCCTTTAGTTATCAGGCCCCTCTCCTATGGAACCAACTGCCAGTTTGGGTTCGGGAAGCAGACACCCTCTCTAATTTTAAAACTAAGCTTAAAACCTTCTTGTTTGACAAAGCTTATAATTAGTTGTAGTTACAGTCCTAGTTATTTATTAAACTTATAGTTAGTCACAATTATCTCTATAGACACTGTTACAGTTAAGGATATAGCCCTTAGTAGGGCTGGCTCAGGCAACTGAATCATCCCCTAGTTATGCTGCTATAGGCCCTAGGCTGCTGGGGACATCCATGATCTACTGCGCACTTCTTCTTCTCTCTTTCTCTCCTCAGACCCACTCTCAAATTTATTAGCCTTTATTACATGTCATTAACTCTGTGTCCTCTCTGTCCCGTAGTCCTGTGTTTGTTTCTCTCTGGTCTCTCTTTCTCTGTACCTTTCTGCAGGTATCTCTGGCTCCGGAGCTGCATGTTCTGTGGTCCTGGCTCCACCCACCTGCTGCTGTTTATTGTTTACAATGATCCATTTCTTACACGTTTAATGTTCCATTCTGCTACAGATAAATATTGGATTAATATTCTTTGCAGACTGTAATGTAAATAATTACCAGTCATGACAGCTTTTTGCCTCTGTGCTCTGTTTCCTATCATAACTGTAATCTGCTGAGCACACATTATCCATAACTGTTCACTAACTGTAATGTAAATGCTGACCCACTAATATTGTCCATTGTCTGTATTATGCTGCATGTCCTTCTCCCCCTCTCCTCCATTCCTAGCTGTCCTATCTTCCTCCTTTTCCTCCTTTCACCCAGCCCGGCCATCGGCAGGAGGGTCCCCCATCTGAGCCAGGTTCTGCTCAAGGTTTCTTCCTGTTAAAGGGGAGTTTTTCCTTGCCACTGTCGCCTTAAGTGCTTGCTCTGGGGTCAGGCTCTGGGTCTCTGTAAAGCGCTTTGAGACAATTTTGATTGTGGAAGGCGCTATATAAATAAAATTGAATTGAATTGAATTGAGAAGCAACTTATTACATCCATCCCCCACACTTCTGAACATCATACACTTACACCTCTGTCCCCACCAACCAGCTTCCCCTCCTTAATCAGCTGCAGTTTATAACGTTCCAATTCCAATTTTGCCTGCTCCAATTCCAGTTGTTTATACTGCAGTATTTTTTCATGTTCCAACTTAATCATTAATAACTCTTTTCTGTTGTTCAAAAGTTAGAATGTAACGGTCACTGCAGGTAAACTGCCTTCATGTTTATCCAAATCCTCAGACAAAACTCCATTTTCCACCAATTTATTCTTCAACACAGTTTATATTTTTCTTTTAAATGTTTTTCAGTTATTCCTAACACAAAATACTCGGGCAAACTTAACAATTGATCCTTAGTACACTGATCCAACAATCCTCACCTGAAGAGACTGAATGAAATCCTCCACAGCTGAGGCCATCACTTCTCCCAGGAAAACGGAAGCAATCGTTTCACCTAAGACTGGCAAAATGAGTTCAATCCCAGCATACCTTTCAATAACGCTTACTAAACTCAACCCTAGTCTTCAAGTGGCTACTTCAGGTGGGTTTCTAAACACCCAAATCAGTGGGTGAGTAGGCAACTGGTTAACTAGCTACCCCCAGAAGCCAACACGAGGTGTTCCCAGCCAGATGCTGCACCCACGCTCACCACTACACTACACAGTTGAACAATCGGACACCCCACACCAACCGTTGGTCAAGCTTCAGCAAGGGGAAAAACTCTGGATCTGAAAAAAAAAGAAAAAAAAAAAACTAATCCCCTGCTACTCCTTCCAGGTAAACAAATTGTCTTTATGTAATGCAGGGTCAGCTGAATGTTAACATTTTTTTTTAGTGTTGTTTTTTTTTTTGTTTTTTCCTCCAAGCAAAGCTTTTTGCATCAATGGATGTAAGAGTGGGGTGTTTCATGGGATTGCTTAGGCTAATTAGTCGCGGGTGTTTCTGCAGCAATTTTGGATAAAATAGTTTTCGGGTCCCTTGCTTCTTTTCATCTGATTTTTTTTCTTTTTAACGATTTTGAAAAATGATTTTCCATCTTTTTCCTCTTAGTTGTTGTGATTGCTTTCTTCATGGCTAGATGGGAGACATTTCTGATGAGACAACTGTGTCACTCTTACAAGGTAAATCTCTTCTAAATTGTATAGACATTTAATAATAGTATATATCTTTATATTAAAAAGCTTTGGATCAAAGCAAGGAGGCACTGTTTCTGTGGCTCTTGAGGTGAGTTGTTAGTTATTACTTCAGTTAAATTGAAATCAAACTTGATATATGCCTGCGGTTTAATTTTGTTCTACTTTTTGTATCTTTCTTGTTGCCTTCAGCCATCTGAGGACCTCAACATGTTTCTCCAGAGATTCCACTCCATCACCAGTCCCTGGTCCCTCCTAGTAGAATCTACCAACTCCTTCTCCCCTGACAAGTTGGCACAGTGCCGCTGGAACACCTTTTGCCTAAAGACATGGATCCACGAGGCCTCTCATCCTGATATGGGGTGTTACTACACCTTCCACCTCATCTACCCCCTAAATGTGTGTGCCTCTACTTGTTGTCCATCATCCAGACAGTGGTACTGAAGGACAGTATTCAAGAGTCATGACCTCACCTCATTCTCTACAAAAAAGGCAACAATAAAATGGGAAGCACTTAATAAAAGTAGAGTTGTGAATGCACAGGTTTGTCCACTGATAATTTTCTACAATCACCAAATGTACCAGTTGCTCAGTTCTCTGAGAAATATGTTGATGACTGAGTTCATGGTTGTTTTAATATTTTTGTTAATAGGGTATTGGAATGTGTGATGGCATGATGTCAGTATAAATTCTGGAAAGATACATACAATCACTTTTTGAATCTTTTTTTGAATCAGTGTGACAGTGTGGTTTGCTTTTTCCAAAAGCATGCAGTAATAATTGCTCATTTTGGTTAAAGCTGTTGTTTTTTTTTTAATTTTCACACAGGCTTCGCTCAAAATTAAAAAGCTTAAAGATTCAGAGTTTCCTGTTAGGAAACCAGATTCTATTGGCATATTAACCTTCCGGTTTCATGTTAATAAAACCATGTTTTTTTCAAGCATTAATATGTTTTATTTATTATTTTACAATAGGGTGATTCATTCTTAGCCCTAAAAAAACAAGAAATTCATAACTCTAATTTTTAGTAATTTGATAGTGTTAAAGTATTTAGGTTTTTGAGTGATAATAGTTTGAATTCTGCATTAACTAGGGTTTAAATAGGCTGTTTGAAATTGAAGTGCTTTGATCTTGGCTCAAGATTTTATGGGCTATAATGACACAGAAGCTTACTTGTTTAATATTATCTTGCTAAAATTTTAAGCTTAATGCACTGGCAAATAAATTGCTTCTTTTTATGTGCAAGTATGCTTAAATCTTGGGTGTTTGGCCTTAAATTTGACAGGCCATTTTTGCAGTGTACTACGTTTACTGTTCCACTCTGTTACAGATACATGTTGGATTAATATTCTATGCAGACTGTAAATGTAAATAATTACTAATCATGATAGCTTCTTAGTCAAAGCTTTGGTCTTCCTATTACAATTGTAAATTGTTGAGCACACAGTATTCACTAATTGTTCTGTAATCTGAATGTTGGCTCTCTTAATATTGTTCACTGCCAACCCTGTTTAGTATTTCATGTTTTATATGCTGTATGTCCTTCTCCTCTCTCCTCCATTCCTAGCTGTCCTATCTTCTCCTCCTCTTCCTCCTTTCACCCAGCCCGCCATCAGCAGGAGGGTCCCTTGGCATGAGCCACGCCTGGGTCTCCTGTAAAGCGTCACTGGAGATAATTCTGATTGTGGAAGGAGCTATATGAATAAAATTGAATTGAATTGAACCTGAATTTGATAAGACAAGAAAATCTCTTTATTAGTCCCTCGATTGGGGAAATTGCGCAACAGCAGGGTGTGTACAGTACAGTAAGTAACACTAAGTAAGAAGCCAATATGGCCAGAACAAGATTAAATAAACACGGAACTAATAGTAGAATAACTAAGAAACTAAATTGCTGAAAGATAGCTGCTGCATACACATACATAAATATGAGATGTGAAATTGCTGAGTAGTGTGATCTATAGGTTGTATACAATAAACATAACTATTGGCATTACATTGATATTGTAAATTAACGAATTATTGCATATTGATATTACATTGATAGTTGCATTAAATTGTAATCAAGTTCGTGTGTCAATATGTGCTCATGCTATTGAACTCCATCAGTATAGAGTCTCATTATTCAGTAGTGTAACAGGGACTCGATTCAGACATACTCACAGCAGAGTGGAAAGTGGAATCATCTTCCCTGATCCATCCTATTTGTCTCTCGATTAACATCCTGTAAGACTTTCTTCTGTCATGCCAATAATCCAACCATCATAAAATGATTTTGTCCTCAGTAAGCTAATTAAAAAAACAGCTCAGTGGGTGTCAGTTCATGAACCTCAGTAGAATTTTGGACATAATGCTTCTGCTGTTGCTGTTTAATGTGATAAATAAGTTGTTCTGATGGTGAAAGTGGATTAAATAATATAACAGCAATAAGAGACAGAGGACCACCTGACAGCACACGGATATGGACTGTGACAGGGTGCTCGGCCTGCTAATTCTTCCGAAAGCTGTACATACTGCTAAACACTGCACAGCTCATTAACATCATGGTCTACCTGCAATTCAAGATCAACGAGTTGGTTCAGGATGGAGCTGAGAGAGCAATGGAGGAGAGAAACTTTAAAGTCCAACAGTGATTCACTATAGTTTGTGAAAACTACCTGACACTTCTGTCCTGAGAGTCTGAAATATGAAAAGAAAACCATGAAAACAAAAGCTGATTCTCTTCATTTTATGAATACCATGAATGACTTAGGGACTTTTTTTTTTTGGATCACTTGATTATTCATCTGAGAAAAGCAGTAAGTTCTTTTTTTGAGTTACTGAGTCACTGCAGTGTAAACAAAACAACTATACTCTCTTATAGAAATGAAGGCACTCATCTATTAGTCCCAATATATATATATATATATATATATATATATATATATATATGTTTCATACATAGAAGCAAACATATGCTGAAGGAAATGTTAGGTCAGTTGTCCCGTCCAGCAGCTCCATTGAATCAAACTAAATACCCAAATAAATCTAGCTACTTAGCTTTGTAGCTCTGCACACATCCTTTCTTCAAACACTGTGGTTTAAGACAGCCAGAAGTTAAGTCTGGACTTCAAACTAGCTCCAAACACAGTCATGCAAAGCATGTAGATGCAGAATGTAGATCATTTCCTTCGCAAAACATCTGCACCAGTACTGAGGAATAAAACATCAATGATAATTCATCATGATTTATGTAAAAAAAGTTTAATGTTTCTGTTGTTTTTACTGTTTGAAAAGGGAGGAAATACCATTGTACATTTAGCATTAAAATCAGTTGTGAAACAACATTTTCCTTGTTTTTTTTGTCTTTTCAGAGGTTTTGAAAAACAGGATAAAAATGAATCAGTGGATGTATCAGCATGTGGAGAGAATCTTCATCCACTCAAACTTTGTGGAAATTTCCAAAGCAAAACTCTCTGTTCATATGTGACTCAAAACCAGTAAATGTCTGGTTTCAGTTAATTTAACTTTGGGCTGATGGACGAATGATCACCTGCTGCATAATCAGACTCATCACTATGTTATTCACTGCACAAGCAGCTGCACAATTGGTTCACACCTGAGAGAATAACGTCTGTCACTGTTCAGATAGAAGAGCAAAGAAGAAGCAGGTGGTAGAAGAAAAACTGATGAGAGGAGGAAACGGAGGAGGGTGAGAAAAAGATGAATAATTACTGAACCTGCAACATCAACAGACGCCTGTCAGTGCCAAAGAAATGATTCTTATCAAGAAAGGCAGAGATTAAAGCAACTAACCTCATCTTCATGTTCCAGATGCTCACACAGTTTTTGAAAAGTAAAGTAAACCAGATGAAAATAAATCATTCATGATTTGACTCAAGATGAAGAAAACATATCTCTTTACCTGGATGCATGAAATAAAAAAGTAATAAATCAGTGAAGGTTCAGAATGGTTTCAGTAAAATATCACAGATCTTATTTAACTACTTTATTTAGTTACTCTGTCACAGCAGACTGAAGGAGACATGGAGCTTTGTCCTGGTTTGAAGGACAGAAGACGGAGGACAGTCTGTGTGTGGCTGCTCTGTCTGGGGAGACTGGTGGAGAAGAGACTGAGGTCCAAACTCTGACAGGACACAAGAGAGCAGCTCCAGCCCTCTGACAGAAGACAGGCTGGGAGGAGGACAGCTGTCCAGCTGTGTGGATCAGCTACTGGACACCGATGGGACCCACACCATCCCTCTGTCTGTCCCACAGAACAAAACCCTGACTTCATATCAGGTGAGGATGTGTCCTTAATTTAAACTGAGGACTACAGGAAAAGTATAAGCTTCTGTATTTGTTCAGAAGCTGTTTCCAGTTATTGGAATTTTAAAATAAATAAAATCTCAGTTTGATCACAAACAAAACAGATTCTATAAATTCCCCTCGACAGAAGTAAAACCAATCTCATTTCTATTATCAGCTGATTAAATGTTCATTTTCCATCAGCTCACCATCTGTTGGGCTACAGAGCTGATCAGCTCAGCAGACGTGTTGTGATCTAATAGGACTGAGACAGGTGAGACATGAAGGATGAAAACAGCTCTGCTCCAAATGAAGGAAGAACTAGAAACAGGCAGAGACACCTGCTGTACTGATTTCATCAACACTAACAGAGAAACACAGAGATGGAGGAACTTTCATTCATGCATCTTAGTTTAATCTTTTAGTTTATTCTGGACCATGGAAAAATAAAAGACCCAGAAAAGCTTAGTACTCCTGACATCAGGAATGAATTTTTAAAATGACTCATGAGTTGATTTAAAAAATCTCAAATGTTTTGATGTGCATTTAAAAATATTAATTATGAGGGAAAGCTGTGTTTTATTCAGTGTATTGAAAAACTCACTTCAAGCTTCTCCTCTCCACCTGTTTCTCTTCCCTCCTTTCATCTGTCTCTCTATGTAAACTCACCCTTCCTGGTAATTGTCTCTCTCTCTGCATCTCCTTCATTTCAATTCCTTCAGCTTACTTTTCATGTCAGTATCATCCATATACAGACGATAGAAGCAAATGGGTCATTTAGCAAAGACGTAACACATCAAAGATAAAACACAAACTTTCTACATGCTCCTAAAGTCAGAAACACACTCAAACAGGCAAACACATGCACACCCTCCTACAGACTGTCCACACTGCTGCTCTCTGTGTCTGTGGAGATCACTGTCACCACTTTGTTCCTCCAAATATAACAGTGATAATATTTGTGTCTGTGAAAGGACACATATACACACACTGTTACACATTCTCCACCTCCTTTATGGTTGTGTGAGGAGTGTGTGAAGTGTGGAGGCTTAACGCCACAATGACTGACTTCTTCTCTCTGCTTGGTTCCACTCAGCTGCCTGTCACTGACTCTTCAGAGCAAAGTGTTGGAGGTTAAAATCTATTTACTGAAGCTGGAGCTTTTAACAGGCCACATTCACATTCACATTCAAATTGCAGGGGTCAGCACAGCAACACAGCCAGGTAAGTATGAGCTGCAGTCCCGCTTGTAAGTCGGGCTTATCAATTGCCGCCATTTAGCAACTCCGCCTCTTTCTGCTGTGTACTTTTTCCTGGCGCTATACAAAGATGTTTGACCTTTCACCAACTCAAAAGGTTTCAGCCATACGGCAAAGCCGGCCAAAATAGCTTCAACTCATTGCTGTTCCACACCAAAGCCTAAAAATAAAGCATACTAGAACAACATCTAGCACACATTTCTTCCACAAACAAGCAGCAAAGTCGGACAGGAGAGCTCACACTTCATTTTGTCATGGAAAGGCCACGCCCACTTCCCCAAATCCACTGGGAACACGGGTAATTGTCATGACTAAACATGTAGCGCACGCCAGAGAGCTTCTGCAGAGCAACACTGCCGCTTTGTGGACAGACTGCAAAAGCTGACATGTAACTCCAAATCAACAAAGCCACTTCACAAAATGGAGAGCCTTCAACAGGTTAGCACATGGGAATTTCTGACACATTGTGTTTTCTTCTACACGCAGTTAGCAACAGGGAGAGTTGTTACAACCTTAGTTGGTGGAAGTTAGGGGTTTCAGGTCTGTAACACAAGCAACCAAAGTAAATGAAGAGAGTCAGTATAGGTGGCATCATTACGGGTTGTTTATTTGAAAACATAGATATCAAAATGCAACAAAACGGAAAAGGTGGGGAAGATGTGGATCAGTGGTTGTGCCAAACAAAACAGAAAGAGTTATAATAAAACCAGGCCTAGATTACTGGCTACCTGAGAAAACAAAGGAAACAGAAGACCTGGCTGAGCTAGCTAAAAAGGTAAGGAAAACAAAATACAGTGGGGTGGCACCAACCAATAACCCTAGTGTGTTTATACAACAATAATTCCTACGTGCTGCTAAATGTACAGGGTCCCCTTAATATAGTTATGAGGACACATCATAACTGAAAGCCTAACATTAACCAAAACATAACCCATACTAATGATATTGAACCTCCTCAAAATACCAAATGAATTACAACAATAAGCACTCAGGACCATTCAGCTGGGTTGGTGAATTCAGCACCAAGGACAGCAGCAGCTGAACTGTACACAACTAACATGTACTAACACACAGCAAATTCAGAAAGTACTAAAATCTGGAGTCAGGCAAAATAAAAGTGTGAAAGAGTTACGTTTCTGGAGTTTATTTTATAACTCTGACTACAGTTTGTGTTAAGGTGTACACCCAGGCCGAGCTGAATTTTGGAGTTTATTTCCTGGTGTTCAGGATCTGGTTTTAACTCTGCCCCTGGAATTCACGACACATTTTATCGCGGCATGAGCAGCACAAGGAACGCTTTCGTCACAAGGCTGGTAAGAGCATGATTTTTATCAAAAGTACTTTAAATGTGTGATATTTTGTCATTGTTCTCAAGAATCAGAATCAGGTTTATTGGCCAAGTTTGTACATACAAGTTTGTACATACAAACAAGGAATTTGACTCCGGTTTTTCTTCCTCTCCTGCATGTACAACAACAACAAAGACAACAACAACAACAACACACAACCGACGGAACACTAATGGTGCAAAAATGTGGGTGGTGCAATTTGTTCCAGAAACTAAAGATAACTATATAACTATTTACATATATATAAATATATATCTAGGCTATTGACAGAAATAGTGCAGGTTATAGTGCAAAAAAACAAACAAAAAAAAACAAAAAAAAAAAAAAAACATAAAGACACGGTGAAATGAGGTAGTGGAAAATGTGCAAATATGCTGAAGGAGGTAGTGGGGAAAGAAACAGTCACATGTTCATCAGAGCCACAGCCTGGGGAAAGAAACTGTCCTTGTATCGGCTGGTTTTGGCGAGCAGTGTTCTGAAGCGCCCATGGAGGGGAGGAGTTTAAACAGTTTGTGACCAGGATGTGAGGGGTCTGCAGAGATGTTTTAGCACGGTTCCTAACTCTGACCTGGTATAGGTCTTGTATGGAGGGTAGGTCGGTGCCGATAATCCTCTCTGCAGCCCGGATTGTCCGTTGCAGTCCAGTCTTATCCCGCTTGGTGGCTGATCCAAACCAGACGGTGATGGAAGTGCAGAGGACAGACTGGATGATGGCGCTGTAAAAATGATCAGCAGTTTCCTTAGGCAGGTTAAACTTCCTGAGCTGACGAGGGAAGTATAACCTCTGCTGAGCCTTCTTCCTTAAACAGTCAATGTGGAGGGTCCACTTCAGGTCCCGGAGATGGTGGTACCCAGAAACCTGAAGGATTCCACGGTGGACACTGTATTGTTCATGATGGTGAGGGGAGGGAGGGGGGTTTCTCCTGAAGTCCACTGTCATCTCCACTGTTTTGAGCAGGTTCAGCTCCAGGTGGTTCTGACCACACCACAGGACCAGCTGTTTCACCTCCTGTCTGTAAGCAGACTGCTGTCGCTGCCCTGGATCAGTCCAATGACAGTGGTGTCGCTCATGCGAACTTCAGAATTTCCACAGATGGATCACTTGAGGTGCAGTCATTGGTGTAGAGGGAGAAGAGCAGTGGGGAGAGGACACACCCTGGGGGGCACCAGTGCTGATGGACCGGTCTTGATGTGATTCTCCCAAGTCTCACCTGCTGCTGCCTCTCCGTCAGGAAGCTGGTGATCCACTGACAGGTGGAGGCAGGCACTGTGAGCTGGGAGAGCTTCTGATGGAGGAGTTCAGGGATGATGGTGTTGAACGCGAACTGAAGTCCATTTAACAGGATCCTTGCATATGTCCCTGGGGAGTCGAGGTGGTGCAGGATGTGTTGCAGTCCCATGTTGACTGCATCATCTCACGACCTGTTTGCCCGAGCAGGCAAACTGCAGGGGGGTCCAGCAGGGGCCAGCTATGTCCCTCAGGTGGTTCAACACTAGTCTCTCGAAAGTTTTCATGACCACAGACGCCAGGGCGACGGGTCTGTAGTCATTAAGTCCAGTGATAGTGGGCTTCTTGGGCACTGGGATGATGGTGGAGCGTTTGAGGCAGGAGGGCACTTCACACAGCTCCAGGGATTGGTTGAAGATCCGGTGAAGATGGGCGCCAGCTGCTCAGCACAGACTCTCAGGCAGGAGGGGGACACTCCATCAGGTCCTGGAGCCTTCCTGGTCTTTTTGTCTCTGAAGGAGCCGACACACATCCTCTTCACGGATCGTCAGGGCAGGCGGGGGGCTGGGGCAGTGGGGGAGGTGTTGCAGGTGGGTTCTTTGTGTGGCCGTGAGAGGTGAGAAAGTCCTTATCAAACCTGCAGTAGAAGGTGTTAAGTTCCTCAGCCAGTCTGGGATCTTCTGCAGGGTGGGGGATGGTCTCCTGTAGTTGGTGATGTGATTAAGACCTCTCCAAACTGATGCAGAGTCATTTGTTGAGAGGCTGTTTTTAGCCTCTCACTGTAGCTTCTCTTTGCCACTCTGATCCTGTAGGCCTCCTCCTTGGCCTGGGCGCAGCTTCCTCAGATTGGGAGTAAACCATGGCTTGTTGTTGTTATATGTACAGAAGGTCTTGGTCTGCACACACATGTCCTCACAAAAACTGATGTACGATGTCACAGTGTCAGTAAGTTCGTTGATGTTAGTGGCTGCAGCTTCAAAGACACTCCAGTCAGTGCAGTCAAAGCAGGCCTGTAGCTCCAGCTTTGACTCCTCTGTCCATTTCTTCACAGTCCTAACCACAGGCTTAGAAGATTTTAGTTTCTGCTTGTAGGTTGGGATGAGATGAAGCAGGCAGTGATCAGAGAGCCCTAGTGCTGCTTGGTGGGGGACAGCCCTTGGTAGGCATCTTTCAAAACCGTGTAGCAATGGTCCAGTGTGTTTGAGTCTCTGGTGGGACATTTGATGTGCTGCCTATATTTAGGAAGCTCACGTGTGAGGTTTGCGCTGTTAAAATCCCGAGAATGATAATAAGGGAGTCTCGGTGTTTTCAGTGTCTGATATCTGGTCACAGGAAATGAGGTGCAGGTGTGTCAGCCTCAGTCAGCAGGAAAACACGCCTCTTTGCTCAAAAGGAGAGAACCTCCCACAGGAGGCAGAGGGAAAAAGCACACAAGCACACAAACAGTCCAAACCCCATATACATAACAGCAACACATCTTTAAGAAGTCTGGTCGGGATAGGATCCAAAAGACATGTTGATGATTTAGATTTAGAAACTATTGAAGTCAATTCAGCTAGATCTATGGAGAGAAACAGTCTAACGACAAATCAGGACTGGCAGACATTTCTAAAGATGCTGTTCTAGACATACCTACATCATTAACAGTTGTAGGCAGGATGAGATGGATTCTGTCTCTAATGTCTACTATTTTGTTGCTAAAAGAAGCTCATAAAGTCATTACTAGTGAGAGCTAGAGGGATGGATGGTACAACAGAGCTATGGCTCTTTGTCAGCCTAGCTACAGTGCTGAAAAGAAACCTAGGGTTGTTCTTGTTTTCCTCTATTAATGATGAGTAATAGGCAGTTCTTGCCTTCTGAAGGCTTTTTATACGTTATAAAGCTGTCTTTCCAGGCTAGGCGGAATTCCTCTAAATTAGTGGATAACCATTTCCTTTCCAGCTTTCGTGATATCTGCTTTAAAAGTGCGTATTTGTGAATTGTACCATGGAGCTAGCTTCCTCTGATTACTGACCTTCTTTTTCAAAGGGGCAACAGAGTCAAGGGTTGAGCATAATGAAGCAGCAGTATTATCAACTAGATAGTCTATATCTGCTGGAGTAACGTTTAGGCCATTGCCCTCTGTAAAACTGGCACATGGCATGGGAGATAATAAAGATGGAATAGCTTCCTTATATTTGATAACAGCATTATCAGACAGAAATCTACAGTAGTTAATTTTTTCTCAGATGCTGTGCAGTTCATTATTGTAAATTCAAATGTTACTAAAGAATGATCAGATAAAACAGGGTTCTGAGGGAATACTGTCAAATATTCAGCTTCTATGCCATAGGTTAGTACAAGATCAAGGGTGTGATTAAAACAGTGAGTTGGTTTGTTAACATTTTGTAAAAGCCAATTGAGTCTAATACTGAATAGAAAGCAGTCTTAAGGCTGTCATTGTGGGTATCGACATGAATATTAAAGTAAGCCCACTATAATTACTCTATCCGTACTAAGCACTAAATCAGATAAAATTCAGTGAATTCAGACAAAAACTCTGAGTAAGCAGCAGGTGGACGATACACCACAGCAAATAGTACTGGTTTTTCTGTCTTCCAATTTGGATGTGAGAGGCTGAGGATAAGGCTTTCAAATGTACTATATTTCGGCTTAGGTCTAGGATTAATTAATAAACTTGAGTGGTAGATTGCTGCCACTCCTCCTCCTCAGCCTGTGCCTCGAGGAATGTGATAATTAATATGACTAGCAGGGTTGACTCATTTAGACTGACATACTCTTCCTCCTGCAGCCAGGTCTCAGTCAGACAGAATAAATCAATCTGCTGATCCATTATCAAATCATTCACTAACAGAGATTTAGACAAGAGAGATCTAATGTTTAATAGCCCACATCTGATTGTGGTGTTTTTAGGTTCAGATGCTTTTGTAGTATAAATTTTTTGAGGTTTTATGAGTAACACCTCTTGCATTTTTAATTTATGCACTTTTTGTTGACGGGAGCAGACACAGTCTCTATAGGATAAAGGGAATCGTTAGAATGGTAGGAATAATAAGAATCATGAGAATCATGGGTGGGTGACAGCTCTAGAGAAACTGCAGAGAAGCGTGTAGGACTGCAACTCTGCATCCTGGTCTCAACTCTGGGTTGTCATGACTTTGGTTTTCTAATGAAATCTGTCATATTTCTAGATATGAGAGCTGCACCATCCAAAGTTGGATGGATGCCGTCTCTCCTAATCAGACCAGGTTTTCCCAAAAAGTTTTCCAGTTATCAATGAAGGCCACGTCGTTTGCTGGACACCACCTAGACAGCCAGCGACGGAATGAAGACATCTGACTAAACATGTCATCACTGGTCAAATCGGGCAGGGTCCAGAGAACACTACAGAGTCCGACATTGTTTTGGCAAAGTTACACACCGACTCCACATTAATTTTAGTGACCTCCGATTTGGCGTAACCGGGTGTCATTACCGCCGGCGTGAATAACGATCTTACCAAATCTACGTTTATCCTTAGCCAGCAGTTTTAAATCACGATTCAACGTCGCCCGCTCTGGCCCCAGGAATGCATTTAACTATGGTCGCTGGAGTCTCTAACTCACATTCGTAAAATGGAGCTGCCAATAACCAGAGTTTTTCCTCAGCGGGTGTAGCCGCTGATTGGGGAAAATCTGTTTGAAACATGAAGCGGTTGATGGTGAACCATGGGCCGTTGTTTCATGCTATGTTTCTTCGGACTGCCACCCAGCCGCCCTGGCTTCCGGCTGCTCCGAGCAGCCGGGGAGCGGCTGACAGGAGCTAACGTGGGACGGCTAGCTGTAGCTAATTTAGGCTGGTCCGCATCAGCTACAGGGACTGACTAGCTAAGCGCTGCTCTTGGGCGATTATCTATGGTGCGGAGCCGAGCCTCTACTTCCTAAGTCTCGCCTCCAATGCTACAAAATGCTACATTTATTACACATACCATTATCGCTAAAGGAGGCAGAGGAGTAACTAAACATCTCACACACCGTGCAAGAGAGAGGAGACAGCAGGAGAGACAGCAGGAGAGAGAGAAGCCATTGCTAACAGCTAAGCTAAGCGGACCAGAGATAGAGTGATTAGAGTGTAGTGTTAGATTCGAGGGACACGTGCACCACAGATGTTTAACTAAAGCAATATCGTGTACAGGAATTCAGAGATTGACCACAGAACACGGCAAAGTAAGGGTTGATTAATAAGCTAGGATAACACTCGTAACACCACAGTGCAGAAGCAGCAAACAGGAAGTGACACAATACGTTACCACCACGTCCGGTCCTATCTTTGCACACATGGTATTGCCGCTCATCAAAAAGAGATAATGGCTCTTAAACTGAAAAAATGTACCATAGAGATTTGCACTCTTTGTTATTTAATCCTGGTGCTGTTTGTTTATGTATTTTTATTTCTATTTTCTTATATGTAAAAGGTTTACTTGAAATAAAAGAAAAAAATAACATGTAATGAAAAGTTATGTAGATGCTTGATTATTTTAGAAAAGAAAGATATGAGCACGTTTTTTGCAAAAAAATTTGAAAACCAACAAAAAAATGCAATAGATGCTATAGAACAGCTTTTTAAAATCCTCCTCCTGTAAAATAATATTAGCTGTGAGCATTTAAACATGATAGCTGCATTTGGTGCTTTAGTCCTATGCATTAGTATTTCTTAAGCAGGTGTCAAGTAACCTAACCTGGAACTTGTTTCACACACTGCGTGTGACTTGGCTGTAGCGAAAAAAAGTCTGAAGATTTTTTTACTTTAATCCATGGTTATGTCAGTCATGTCCACATGAAATAAAAATATTCTTTTTCCAGCTACATAATTTTCTCTGTACTTTTCTGTCTCTTCATCAGGCGACATGAAGGACCATGACCAGTTAAATGCTTCATACATGAAACTCTACAACCTTTAAATCGTGAATTTTTTTCTACCTAATATCATGAACTTTTGGACTTTTCACTTCACATTAATTATTGTTCATATGTCTATCCCAGCTGACTATGGGTGAGGGCGGGTACCTCTGGACTGGTTGCCAGCCAATCGTAGGGCTGACACACAAAGACCGACAACCACACAGGAGATTTAGAGAGAGGGGGAGGAAACTAGAGTACCCAGAGAGTGCCACGTAGACACAGAGAGAACACGCAAACTCCACATGGAAGAGCCGAGACCAGGGTTCGAACTTGGAACCTTCTTGCTGTGAGGTGACAGTGCTAATCATTGCACAGCTTTCATCTCCAATCAACTCAAACATACTCACTCAGTGGTACAGATACTCAGAATCAGAATCAGAATCAGGTTTATTGGCCAAGTTTGTACATACAAGTTTGTACATACAAACAAGGAATTTGACTCGGTTTTCTTCCCTCTCCTGCGGTACAACAACAAAGACAACAACAACAACACACAACCCGACGGAACACTAATGGTGCAAAAAAGTGGGTGGTGCAATTTGTTCCAGAAACTAAAGATAACTATATAACTATTTACATATGTATATAAATATATATCTAGGCTATTGACAGAGATAGTGCAGGTTATAGTGCAAAAAACAAAAAAAAAAAAAACAACAACAACATAAAGACACGGTGAAATGAGGTAGTGGAAATATACTCCAGTATATCATTGTAAAATAGGCTACCACGATTCAACACACGGCACGTTTCCATGGTTAATACAGCCAGCAGTTAACATTTCCAAGGGTGGCTCCACCTCCACTTCCCCAATCCGGACGGCACCACGGTTTGAGTGACAGTGAAGTCCACACAACAGATCACTGTCAGGAAATACTGTTTATAGTATAGTGAGCTACAGTATAATGATCACTGTGTTTAACAGGGTATTAAACAATATATTTAAAGTATGAGCAAACTACATCACTTGTAGATGAACTGAAACATAGTTAAATGAAGCAGGTAACAACACATGAACACTTTTTTTGGCTTTGAAAAGAAAGATTCACTTCCATGTTTTCTTCACAGCTGATTTTTCAAGTTATTCAACTTTAACTTGAAATTCATTTTATTTTTATTTAATTCAGTTACACTTTACTTTTCAATGGACCTCAACTATTTACGTGTTTTAACAAGTTTGTGTTCACAACAAAACACAAAGCTTGAGTTAAATGTTGACTCCACATTGATGATACTGAAGCTATGATGATAATCCTGCTTCATGATTCTGATGCAGCACATTGGTCTCAGACTTTACACATTTACTCAGATTCATGACACTTTCTGGACTCTTCTAAAAGTCAGACTTTCTTTCTTAAGTCATTTCTAAGCTATTTCACAATCTGACACTCAGCTGAGTTCAATCTCTCTGGATCTAATGGAAATATTAAGATAGAAAGATTGATTGTTTTACGAACATACAGGAAAACAACTGATGTGATGAACAGGACTTTATTGTACTGAAAAAATGAAAGATTACAACAAACAACAAAAACCTCATTGATGAAACATAGAATCAGAAACTGAGTGAGAGAAAGAGACAGAAAGACACAGTGAGAGTGGAGACTGAGAGCAGGAGCAGAGCAAAACCAGTAGCAGAGTCTCAGAGAGTCAGGTCAGGACTGGGAACACTGGTCTGTCGTCAGTGTCTCTGAGACTGGAGTCTGGGAGCCCTGGGTGGCCTCACAGGTCACAGAGCCGCCTTCATCCACTGGTCTGCAGTGAGCCTCAGGGTGCTGCTCCAGCTGTAGGTGCCGTCCTTCCCCAGCACCCCGGGGCTCCTGCTCTGATCAAGCTGCTGCTGCTGCCGTCCCACCTTCCAGGCCAGACTCCAGCCTGAGGGGAAGCCCTTGTTGGCCAGGCACATGGCGTGGCCTTCCCCTGCTGCAGCTCCTCGTCGGGAGGGGGCAGCACCGTCAGGGTGGGATGGACATCACCTAGGAGACAGCAATCAGATTAGAGGACAGGGGACCGAGCACAGCTGTCAATCCAACACCTTTACTGTGTGTGAGTAGATTTTGTCCTTTAAGGAGTTTCTGCCAGATGGTTTTTCTGCTCCACCAGTCACTCACTCACACATGGTTTCACTTCCCTTTAGAAGCCTCTCATGCAAATCAGCACAGAGAAGAATCATCACACATTTTGAGCTGAAATATATCAAACTACACTGGAAATAGAAAGAAGCACATTTGGTCCAAAATTTCAAACCTTTTCTGAAAATGATCCAAAATCTAAACTGTACATTTCAGCAGAAACATAAACAAATACATCAAATAATCTGACAACAATCAAATGTTCTTCATGTGGATCATCATCAATCATCGTCTGATGAACTTTTTAAATGATTTCAAACAGCATTGGAAACAATATATATCACAATGAAGAGATTACAGATTTTCTAACATCTTCAAATCCACATCTTTGTTTTCACTCTGTTCAATTAGATTTAAAAAAGTCAATCTTATTTCATATTTTCAAAAGTTTAGCTTTTAAAAGATGAATTATTTAAAATGAAAAAAAATGAATCTTAGAAAACATGTTTCAAACAGACTGAAGTTTGATCTTTTCTACAGTTCAACATAAATTTCAATATGACAGGAATGTGTAAAGCAAAGTTTAGTAAAGCTGCTCTGAGTTCAGCTCCGTGATGAAGGAGGACAAATAAAATCATCAATACTAAAAAGTGTTTGAAATCAAACCAGATCATTTCATCTGCTGTAACATTCAACATCTGAATTTAATACATGACTTTACAATATTGTATTTAGTATTTTTGCAGAAACTTACTTCCAATATCCAGTCTGGTTCCTCCACCACGAGCGTGTACCACAGTGATACAAAGTCATTGAGCCGTCGTACAAAAACCTCTCAGTGTGGAGAGACACAGCTCTGTGACTGTGAAACAAACATCAACTAAATCAATTTTAGATTTTGGCATCTGATATAAGAAATGAGCCCAAGAGCCAAAAATCCCCGAATTAATATTTTTCTATTACAACTTTTTTCAATTTCACAATGAAAAAATAAAGATTTGATGAGATAAAATAATTTAAATAAGAATTCAATAAATGAAATATAAAAAGAAAATTTCCAGATGCATAAGTTCACATTAAAAGTTACACTGAAATGTTCATAAAACATATTTTATATATTTTCAATTAATCAGAAGCTTCATCATATTGAATTCTGTTGAGTCAGTCAGAGCATTTCCATAGAGCCACTTTGCATCAGCAGCATCATGCTCCAGTGCTCTGGGAGAGTTTATAGTCCTGAGACTTGAAGACTGGATGACTGACAGCTGTCCTTCATGACAACACAAGCCACAGAAATCCTCCTGATCCAAAACATGACTTTGATCTCCGTCCTCATCTGGACTGTCCTCTGCTGCTGCTTCACAGGTAAAGTCAGAGAATCAAACTCCTCTCCTCTATCAACATCCGTCCCTCTGACATGAAGCCGACTAAGCGCTGAAGCTGCTTTATGTTTGTGTCTCTGTGTCCTCAGAGTCCAGAGGACAGGTCACAGTGACTCAGCCTGGAGCAGTGAGCTCTGCTCTGGGAGGCTCCGTCACCATCAGCTGTAGAACCAGTCAGAACGTTTATTATAGCAGCCCAAACCACTATTTAGCCTGGTACCAACAGAGAGATGGAGACAAACCTAAACTGCTTATTTATCGTGCTTCCACTCGAGTATCAGGGATTCCAGCTCGTTTTACAGGCAGTGGATCAAACTCTGACTTCACTCTGACCATCAGTGGAGTCCAGGCTGAAGATGCAGCAGTTTACTACTGTCAGAGTTATCACTATATCAACAGTCAGCGTGTGTTCACACAGTGAAAAAGCATCATACAAAAACCTCCCTCAGTCAGACTGAACAGAAACTGAAGTGACTGCTGCAGCTGGAAGCTACTGCAGAGACTGATACACTTCACTGAGGACACACACACACACACACACACACACACACGTATGAAAACAAGATCATTAACAAAAACTGATCATGGTTGAAATCAAATGATTTTCTCCATCACAGTTTCTCTCCATCATTCATATCCAATTATAATCTCATGTTCTGATCCCAGTTCACCAACAAATCAAACAAGATCAAAAAGAAAAGAAAAAATCAAGTTCAACCTGGGACAGTTGCTGAGAAAAGACTTGATCATGACCTTTGACCTCAGCTTCACACTGGATCGTAGATAGAATCAGTTTCTTCTTTATTATTTGTTATTACAGCCTCATTTCACCATCAGAGTAGATCTTTTTCACTGTGAGCTCATTAGACTTTAATGAAAATGTGACTGACTGAAGAAAGAACCTCTGTAAAACATCGAAAATGATTCTGTGTAAGAAGCCTCAAATTTCTTCCTTCACAGAATTCACATCAGCCTCTCCAGCTGCTTGGTGGAAAACAGGACGAAGTTTTCTGTCAATAAGTACATCTTTAGCATTTATGACACAGAATTTAAAGAGTCAACTGTCTTTCATAGAATTCTTATCCGCTTTATCAGTTCAACACTTGCCTCCCTAACGACTGGGAGCAGAGGCAGTTCATATATGCTGGCAGAGAGGTGGACTGGTACCTTCAGAAACCTGGAGAAGCTCCTAAACTCCTGATTTATCATGCTACAAATCGTCAGTCTGGAGTTTCAGATCGTTTCAGTGGAAGTGGATCTGGAACTGACTTCACTCTGACCATCAGCAGAGTCCAGACTGAAGATGCAGGAGTTTATTACTGTCAGCAGGATAACAGCCTCCCGTTCACACAGTGATACGTCATATAAAAACCTCCCTCAGCTGCAGAGGAACTGATCTGAATCAACAGCTGCACAAAACTAAACCCACAGACGTTTGCACAAAAGTACATTTTTACAAAAAGTACATAAAAACATAACACAGTCACAGAGGAAAACATTTTGGAAAGTATTTTTATCAATAGTTTGATTCAGACAGGGTTTTGAAACTGTGCATTTAAAGTCAGTTTTAATGATTGTTTTATGTTATGACATCAATTTGCCAAGAACAAGACAGGCTGATACAGCTGCTGAATTATAGAGTAAAATAAAGTAAAATAATTTATAGATTTGCTAGAATAATCAGAGAAATTTCTCAGGATGTAGAAAATGATTTTCATAGTAATTCAGCAGTCACACTAAGTGTTGAATCAAGTGAAGAAATTACAAGTTAAAACATGACATGCTAATTAGAAATAAACCCCAGTTAAAAGTTTTAAAGTCATGTTTCAGACACAGAGATTTCAACAAACTAACACTCAAAACAATAATACATTAAAGAATGTAATACAGTAACACATTAGTGCTGCCATGAGATTTATTTAATGTGATGCAATCACATGCAATCAAATGTACATATATTTACACGTGATTTTATTTTTTTAAATCACCCTTCTGTAGTTCAGTTGACAGGATTATGCACATTAGCTTAATACAAATAAAAGCTCCATGAAATAGGATTACTTATTTACCTCAGGTCGAGAATATCTAGGTGATTTTCCATGAAATGTTCAGACCACATGTTAGAACATTTAAAATATAAGCAAACAAAACTTTACATCTGTTAAAAACAGAGGTGACAAATAAAATATAGTCTTTTCTGAGCGTAACTTACTTTAAGATACAATAACATATCAGACCATTTTCATATCTGAGAAACAGACTTAAATAATAATAACTCATTAATCCTGTTGTTTTTGTTTTTAAACAAATAAGAAATAATGACAATAAACATGTGATATCATCTTGTGCTGCTGATGTCAACAATTTCTTTCTAATCCATAAAAACATTATTCAGTGTTTAATGTAAATAAAACTTTGAGATGATTGAATAAAAATGGCGTCTTGTCAATCTTCCACTCACACGAGTTTCTACCTGCTTTAGGAAACCACTGCTAAACACAGACACTGTCAGGTTAGACTCAAAGAGTCAGTGGAGAAGTGACAGCACCGTCAGGGTGGGGCAACTCCACCCACTGGAGGAGGAGACAGAGATTAACACAGTTTATTTGAGGTAAAGCTAAACTCCAGTTTTCAGTTTTTCACCTCATTTCCATAGAGCCACTTTGCATCAGCAGCACCATGCTCCAGTGCTCTGGGAGAGTTTATAGTCCTGAGACTTGAAGACTGGATGACTGACAGCTGTCCTTCATGACAACACAAGCCACAGAAATCCTCCTGATCCAAAACATGACTTTGATCTCCGTCCTCATCTGGACTGTCCTCTGCTGCTGCTTCACAGGTAAAGTCCAGAGAATCAAACTCCTCTCCTCTATCAACATCCGACCCTCTGACATGAAGCCGACTAAGCGCTGGCGCTGCTTTATGTTTGTGTCTCTGTGTCCTCAGAGTCCAGAGGACAGGTCACAGTGACTCAGCCTGGAGCAGTGAGCTCTGCTCTGGGAGGCACCGTCACCATCAGCTGTAGAACCAGTCAGAACGTTTATATTGCGAAAGCAACTACCACTTTTAGCCTGGTACCAACAGAGATGGAGACAAACCTAAACTACTTATTATTTATGCTTCCACTCGAGAATCAGGGATTCCAGCTCGTTTTACAGGCAGTGGATCAAACTCTGACTTCACTCTGACCATCAGTGGAGTCCAGGCTGAAGATGCAGCAGTTTACTACTGTCAGAGTTTTCACTCTATCAACAGTCAGCGTGTGTTCACACAGTGAAAGCGCGTCGTGCAAAAACCTCCTCAGTCAGACTGAACAGAAACTGAAGTGACTGCTGCAGCTGGAAGCTACTGCAGAGACTGATACACTTCACTGAGGACACACACACACACACACACACACACACACACAGTACACACTCATGTATTAAAACTAGACCATTACCTACAAACTGATCATGGCTGAAATCAAATGATTTTCTCCAATAAATCAAACAAGATCAAAAAAAGAAGAAAAATCAAGTTCAACCTGGGACAGTTACTGAGAAAAGACTTGGTCATGACCTTTGACCTCAGCTTCACACTGGATCATAGATAGAATCAGTTTCTTCTTCATTATTTGTTATTACAGCATCATTTCACCATCAGAGTAGATCTTTTCACTGTGAGCTCATTAGACTTTAATGAAAAGCATTGAATTTATTGATCAACATTTGGTGGATTTGGGTTTTTCACATCAGTCACTTCACATTCTGCACTGACTGAAGAAACAACCTCGGTAAAACAATGAAAATGATTCTGTGTAAAAAGCCTCAGATTTCTTCCTTCACAGAATTCCACATCAGCCTCTCCAGCTGCTTGGTGGAAAACAAATGAAGTTTTCTTTCATATATCTTTACCATTCACAGGCCCTTATGACAGAGAATTTAAAGAGTCAACTGTCTTAGAATTCTTAGAAATAGAATTCTTATCAGTTTTATCAGTTCAACACTTGCCTCTTAACGACTGGGAGCAGAGAGGCAGTTCAGATGCTGGCAGAGAGGTGGACTGGTACCTTCAGAAACCTGAGAAAATCCTAAACTCCTGATTTATCATGCTACAAATCGTCAGTCTGGAGTATCAGATCATTTCAGTGGAAGTGGATCTGGAACTGACTTCACTCTGACCATCAGCAGAGTCCAGGCTGAAGATGCAGGAGTTTAATACTATCAGCAGGATTACAGCCTCCCTGTTCACACAGTGATACAACGTCGTACAAAAACCTCCCTCAGCTGCAGAGGAACTGATCTGAATCAACAGCTGCACTAAAACTAAACCCACAGACGTTTTCACAAAAGTACATTTTACAACAAAGTACATTAAAAACATAACACAGATCACAGAGGAAAATATTTTTGGAAAGTCAGTAAGTATTTTTATCAATTGTTTGATTCAGACGAGGTTTTGAAACTTTGCATTTAAAGTCAGTTTTAATGATTGTTTTATGTTATGACATCAATTTGCCAAGAACAAGACAGGCTGATACAGCTGCTGAATTATAGAGTAAAATAAAAGTAAAATAATTTATAGATTTGCTAGAATAATCAGAGAAATTTCTCAGGATGTGAAAATGATTTTCATAGTAATTCAGCAGTCACACTAAGTGTTGAATCAAGTGAAGAAATTACAAGTTAAAACATGACTATGCTCATTGAAATAAACCCCAGTTAAAGTTTTAAAGTCATGTTTCAGACAGAGATTTCCAGCAAACTAACACTCATAACAATAATACATTAAAGAATGCAATACAGTAACACATTAGTGCTGCCATGAGTTTTATTTAATGTGAGGATCAGAATGTGATGGAAAGTCAATGCAATCAAATGTACATATATTTAAATGTGATATTATTTTTTAAACCACACTTCAGATTCAGATTCAGATTCAGAACTTTATTGTCATTCCTTCTCGTCAGGTACATATTAGGAGCGAGATTTACGTTGCACCAGCTCAGGAGATCGCAGTAGAAAAAAGTTACAGAAAAATAAGTTACCATAAAAATAAGGATAAGAATAACATAAAAAGAGACACAAAAGTATTTACAAATAACAAAGTAAAATATTTTCAGCGAGATTGTGCATAGTGGAGGTTGAGGATGGTAAGAGTATACACATTTATATATACAGATATATCTATATCTTTCCAAATATATACTTTAAAAAAAAAATATATATATATATATATATATATTTATTATATTTATATATACATACAGCTATTAAATATATATATATATACACACATATACATATTATATAGTATTATTATAGTAATTGCACATGTAATGTGGCTGCTGTACCAGAAAAAAAAGGAATTTCAATACGAAAAAAGTGAAAAAGTGTGGGTCAGTGTCCTGTTGGAGGCTACACAGAGCATTCAGGAGTCTCTGATAGCCTGTGGTATGAAGAGATTTGTGGAATCTAGTAGTTCTACTTCTGATGCTGCAGTACCTCTTTCAGAGGCCAGAAGAGAAAACAGTCTGTGATGTGGGTGTGAGTTGTCTCTGATGATGCGTTGAAGGTGTAAGTCAGAAGAACGAAAGAAGATTCAAAGGAATAGAAAGGGTCATCTAAGCAAGTCAAAAATTTGTATTCTGAACATTTAAGTTTACTATACATCAAGATTTGAAAATGTGCCTTTCTGCAACAAGAACACTAGACTGACTATTAAAGTTGGTAAAGGGAAAGATTTAGACTACAGCATTAATCATGCCTGAGCGTGTCGTAAAGCAAAAATCAGAATCATAGAGACAGTGAAATAGTGTAATGTCTTAAATATGGGTATTTAGAGTTACTCTGGGACAGAAGTACTAAGGACCTAAACTCATGGACCTAGGTTTAGAGTTTAGGCCCCCGAGGAAGTCTAGTTGATACATGTAAGATCTAAGAGGGTTGTCAGTAGTCCAGTCACTGTTTCGCACAAAGTAGAGTGAAACAGTAGTGGTTGAAACTGGTTGGCAGACGATTGTCTCAGAGCCGCCTGGTACTCCGAACTGTAGCTGACACCAGGTCTGAGAACTGGGATGGGGTAGAAAAAGACAAGTGTGGAAGTGACTTGATGGAGGGACTGAAGATACTCTTGAGATTTTCTCCAATTGACTGTCATTGGCCATTGACCAGTGTAAGGGGGTAGACCTGCATTCCTGGACAGCGATGCATGGAACAGGTAATGGTGCCGAACAATCACTGTGCAATCACTGGGGAGGTCATGGGGCAAAATGACAGGCAGCACTCAGTATTGCAGCTGCCCGATGTATACTACTAGCTGACGTCTGTGTGCTTGGAAGTCGAACTCAGGGGAGGTTACCAGGCTGAATGCTGACAGACCTGAAGACCATGGGAGATGCTGGGCATGTGGGACAGGTCGTGGAGTGGGCTCTGTCCACTGTGCCCAGTGCGGCGCGTGAGCCCGGGGCTACTGCACTCCCGGATGGTTAGATAGTTCAGCGAGCAGACGTCAGCTGCTCTGTACAAAACAGTGCAGGCAAGTGTGAATGATGGTCTGGTAGTCTCAGAGCTGCACAGTTACGGACCGGGAACACCCGTGGGTCTCAGCAGGGGGTCTCTACGTCAGGTGGATTACCCTAGCTGGAATTCTGTACCACGTCGGGGTCTTGCAGGTGCATGAAGCTCCTGAGGGATGGGTGAGGTGCACTGTCATTGGCAGGTGTGATTTACTCAGGTGTTTAGTCCCGGTGGTTTGCAGCTTGTCTGAATCCGATGATGGCCTCAGCTGGTTCCTAGGTCCTGCCATCTGGCCGCAACTTCCAGGTGTCCAGGTTACCAGGCGGCATGGCAGGTTGCAAAGACCAGTCAGTTTGGAGGAACTGTGGTGCATGTTAGTGGACTCGCTAGAATGACTGATGCCTGGCTGCCTTTTCCTGTCATGTCAGGTCAGAATCAGAATAACTTTATTGATCCCCGTGAGGAAATTCTTACTGTTACTTAACTCCCAGTTGAAAATGAAAAGGAAAATTGCACATAGTGTGTGGTAAGAGAAAAAATTCTAGAAAAATTTTATCCTATAGACTGTGTCTGCTCCCGTCAACAAAAAGTGCATAAATTAAAAAAAAAATGCAGAGAGGTGTTACTCATAAAAACCTCAAAAATTTATACTACAAAGCATCTGAACCTAAAAACACCACAATCAGATGTGGGCTATTAAACATTAGATCTCTCTTGTCTAAATCTCTGTTAGTGAATGATTTGATAATGGATCAACAGATTGATTTATTCTGTCTGACTGAGACCTGGCTGCAGGAGGAAGAGTATGTCAGTCTAAATGAGTCAACCCCTGCTAGTCATATTAATTATCACATTCCTCGAGGCACAGGCCGAGGAGGAGGAGTGGCAGCAATCTACCACTCAAGTTTATTAATTAATCCTAGACCTAAGCGAGAAATATAGTACATTTGAAAGCCTTATCCTCAGCCTCTCACATCAAATTGGAAGACAGAAAAACCAGTACTATTTGCTGTGGTGTCGTCCACCTGCTGCTTACTCAAGTTTTTGTCTGAATTCACTGAATTTTTATCTGATTTAGTGCTTAGTACGGATAGAGTAATTATAATTGAGCGACTTTAATATTCATATCGATACCCACAATGACAGCCTTAAGACTGCTTTCTATTCAGTATTAGACTCAATTGGCTTTTTACAAAATGTTAACAAACCAACTCACTGTTTTTAATCACACCCTTGATCTTGTACTAACCTATGGCATAGAAGCTGAATATTTGACAGTATTCCCTCAGAACCCTGTTTATCTGATCATTCTTTAGTAACATTTGAATTTACAATAATGAACTGCACAGCATCTGAAAAAAATTAACTACTGTAGATTTCTGTCTGATAATGCTGTTATCAAATATAAGAGGAAGCTATTCCATCTTTATTATCTCCGCTGCCATGTGCCAGTTTACAGAGGCAATGGCCTAAGCGTTACTCAGCAGATATAGACTATCTAGTTGATAATACTGCTGCTTCATTACGTTCAACCCTTGACTCTGTTGCCTTTGAAAAGAAGGTCAGTAATCAGAGGAAGCTAGCTCCATGGTACAATTCACAAATCGTACTTTAAAAGCAGATATCCACGAAAGCTGGAAAGGAAATGGTTATCCACTAATTTTAGAGGAATTCCGCCTAGCCTGGAAAGACAGCTTTATAGCGTATAAAAAAAGCCCTTCGTAAGGCAAGAACTGCCTATTACTCATCATTAATAGAGGAAAACAAGAACAACCTAGGTTTCTTTTTCAGCACTGTAGCCAGGCTGACAAAAAGAGCCATAGCTCTGTTGTACCATCCATCCCTCTAGCTCTCACTAGTAATGACTTTATAAGCTTCTTTAGCAACAAAATAGTAGACATTAGAGACAGAATCCATCTCATCCTGCCTACAACTGTTAATGATGTAGGTATGTCTAGAACAACATCTTTAGAAATGTCTGCCAGTCCTGATTTGTAGATTAGACTGTTTCTCTCCATAGATCTAGCTGAATTGACTTCAATAGTTTCTAAATCTAAATCATCAACATGTCTTTTGGATCCTATCCCGACCAGACTTCTTAAAGATGTGTTGCCTTTGATTGGCACTCACATATTAGATCAGATAAATCTCTCGTTGGTTACAGGATATGTCCCACAGGCTTTTTAAGGTTGCAGTTATCAAACCTTTACTTAAAAAGCCTTCTCTGGACTCTGACATTTGGCAAACTATAGACCTATATCCAATCTCCCTTTAATTCTAAAATTCTTGAAAAAGGCTGTTGCAACTCAGTTGTGTGATCATCTACATAAAGAGCAGTTTGTTTGAAGTTTTTCAGTCAGGATTTAGAGTTCATCATAGCACAGAGACAGCACTGGTGAAAGTTACCATTTGACCTTCTTATAGCATCAGATAATGGACTCGTCTCTATACTTGTCCTGCTAGATCTTAGTGCTGCATTTGACACCATTGATCATAATATCCTATTGGATAGATTGGAACATGTTATTGGGATTAAAGGAACAGCACTAGGCTGGTTTAAATCATATCTATCAGATAGAATACCAGTTTGTTCCATGTTAATGATGATCCCTCCATATATACCAGAGTAAGTCATGGGGTTCCCACAGGGGTTCTGTGCTTGGACGATACTGTTCACCTTATACATGCTTCCCTAGGCAATATTATCCAGGAAGCATGGAAT
>CM028891.1:6264719-6333133 GCA_016801885.1 Toxotes chatareus | reverse complement strand
TCAGAGTACCCATGGTGACTGATGATACTGTATGTACAAACAGCCCTGTGACAACAACACGCTGTGGAAGGCCTGTAAGAGTGCCACAACGTTATCTGGTCTAACCAGAACAGTCTAACTTAAAGACTGTTATGTGCTTAGTTCAAGGTTTGAGTAAAGAATTGTGAAAAAACACAGGTTTGATAAGTGTTGCACACTGAGCTGTTGTGTACCGAGTGTGATTTTTTACAGTTCAGTCATGATGTTAACATACGGATATGTTTTGTTTAAATTGAGATTGATTTTGTTAAGGTCACTTGCTCTTCTGATGTGCAAGAAACTGTGCAGACTTATAAGTGAATCTGATCAGTAATATCAGATGGCATTTTGGTTGGTTAATTAAATCTAATCAGGGCTATAGTATGTTTTATAGTGCCTGTTTGTTAAACATGGTTGGAGGCAATAAATCGCCTGGTTTTCATAACTGTTGTGTCAATATTCTGCATAGACACTGAAAAAAAAAACTTAAGAAAGGGAGATGTGGTGTATTGAGTACCAGAGGTGTGGTGCTCGGTTTGGTCCATGGGTGTCGCTGTGGTTTTGTTGTATTGTTGTTGTGTTGCGCTGGAGACTAACGAATAATAAATATACAGCGGTAGACTGACAAAAATATGACTTTGTCCACTTCATATATTACAGAGAGAGAAGAAGAAGTGCGCAGTAGATCATGGGATGTACCCCAGCAGCCTAGGCCTATAGCAGCATAACTAGGGGATGATTCAGTTGCCTGAGCCAGCCCTACTAAGGGCTATATCCTTAACTGTAACAGTGTCTAGAGATAATTGTGACTAACTATAAGTTTAAGAAATAACTAGGACTGGGTTTGAGAAGGGTGTTTCCTCAGCCAGCAAATGTTAAAGTTGACATTTTGACTGTGAGAGGTGAGAAGGTCATTTTGCAATCTTGAGAGTTCTTGAAGAGGTCTGTCTATTTATGATCTGAGCACAACTGGGCAGCTCTAAGTACAGGTGTGAATGCACCTAAGACACATTGGGGATGCATTTGAGATCTGATCACTCAGACCACATTCTTTTAGCAGTGTGAACGTGAAATGTGTCCTGGGCCACACTTAATCAAGATATGAGTGGAAAAATTCAACAAATTTACAAATGAAACAAGGTTTTTCATAACTACTGATTTGTATTTATTTGAACTTCATTAGAAATTCAACCCATTCAGGTCAGTTTACACAACACAAGCTGAACACATACAGTAACCGTGTTAGTCTGGACAACACATCAGCCCTGCTGAACACATTGCCTTTTCATACCAGCCTATACAACACATGAGGAGCAGAGCTTTACTGTCTGTGTGCTGCATATGTACTTCTTGCACTTGATGCATGTATATATTTCTACTTCCTGCTTCTGAGGAGTGCAGACGTGTTTCTGACTGCTCCTACTGCCTCTTGGCTTGCTTTTTTGTTTCTCTCGTCTTTGTGATTTTTTTTCTTTCCTGAACACCCTGCTATGCTACTCTTGGGATATATTTTTTTGAGATGGAGCTAATTAACTGGTCACTCAGTGCATTGGACAAAATTTTCCCACAAAGAAAAGAATCACCGGGAGAACCACTCTGCCCTGAGGGGACATTTGCTGCGGGGTTTGTCTGAGATGCTTGGGACTCCTGGCATCTGGTATGCCTGGAAGCGCTGTCCCTGGAATCCGTGGAGGATCTATTTATCTATTGGACATTGATTGCAGGGATCCTACTGATTGGCCTGGGAATTGGAAAAACCGCTGCTGGCAGATTGGCACTACCACTAAGCGCGGAGATAAAACGGAGATAAAACAGCACCACGGGTTCATGGGTACTCGGCTGACGGAATTCCACCAGAAGATAGCTCAGATCGAAGGACTGATCAGTGACATCTCAGCCCGATCTGAGGAGGAACGGAGACAGATTGATAACATTGGAAGACAGTCCAAACACCTGTTGAGATCAGTGAAGGGACTGTCTGTCAAGCTTGAGGAGATGCCGAAGCTACTCCATGCATCTGCAGGGGATGATGAGCACTGATACTAGACTGATTGATTACTGATCTGGATAAATTCAACGCAGATCGATAAATTGCTTCTTGCATATTGGCTGTATTGTTTCTGTCCCTCGCAAACTTGGAAGAATTGACAGGCCTTTTCTTTGTAGTTAGCAGTTGGGGTTGGGGCTTAGACTTGTTTTTCCGTATTGTTCCCACCATGGTCAGCTTCCTCTTTAGGAGCTCCGAGCCCAGTTTGTGCGAGGATAAAAAAAAAAATGTTGCATGTGATGTTGTGTCCACTGAGTCATGTCCAGGACAACTCTTGATTTTCCTGAGGCGCTCCTCCATCAGGTTTTCCTGTGTAGACTTGTAAGTTCCAAGCATATGAGGAAGTAGCATCACAGGTGGCCCAGATCTTATTGTGCATATTATAGGTGGTATATACTGCTATATACTGAACACTATAATGTGTTCTGATAAATGTTCTTCACAGAAAATGAGCCAAGGCCAGTGAGTCTGAGTTTGAAAAAAGAATTAATCGTATCATTTTTCTTTTGATAAAAAATGAAAATGGGTCCCACAGACCCGAACACCATACAAGGGTTCAAAATAACAATGCATTTGGTCTTTCCAAATGGAAATGATGTTACATGTGTATTTGCAAATACAGCAGGAAAGTGAGATTCAATCACAAGTGGTCAGAGCTGTCTACTTGTGATCTGATTACCCAAGATGCACGTTTATGAATAGGGCCATAGTGGAATTCAATAGAAAGATGAGTGTCCTTACAAAAACACTATCATTCACTCATTCATTCATCACTATCATTGCCCATAACAACAAAGCCAGAAGAGTTACAGCAACTTCAACTTTAAAAAATAAAGTTAATGTCATCACTCAATTAATTACAAAGAATCATCTCGTACAAGTATGTAAAAGTATCTGTTATATTGCTAAGGAATTGACTCAATCTGTCATTTTCAAATTCACCATCCAAATTTCAATGCCATTGGTTGAGACAAATTAAATGGCCAAGTCAACCATTGAATCATTATTTTAATTAGTTATGATTTAAATATTAATTATGCATTTATAAATAGTATAATCATGTTTCAATTTATATTAAGCTTTGAATCCGCTATTAAATAATAACAAAAATTTAATACTGTAATTTGTAATTTATAAAGTTAAGTTAGAGTTGATGCAAAACGATAATTTAGTAACATTGGTTTAATTTCATAGTTAATTTATATTTTTCAAGTATGTATATTTGATTTATACCTAATCTAGATGATTCTTATTTAACGGGCTTTCTTTAAAAACTGACCTTACATAACATTTAAGAACATTTATAAACTTTTCAAATATGTACTCAATCGATTCTTTAAGATCAGTAAAAATATTGTTAATACAGGGAATTAGATTATATTTGACATTTTTTTACTACTTGATGTTTTAGAATTTTTGACATCTACATAATGTCATGACATTAAAGTGGTTTTTAGTAGTCATTTATTGATCATATTCTGATGTATCTAGTATAGAACAATGACCTGGGTATGTATACAAGATGAATCTGAACAAATAAATGATTTACAATTTGTCAAAATTTATATTAAGCTTACATATTAATATAGATAAGCTGCTCAGAGAAGATTATCAAATTAGTGATCTCAGTTTACAAACAACTTATGACCGATCATGAATGTATGACGATAGATTGTGAAAAAAGTTAAGGGTTTAAGCTGCAGTATGGGAGCATTGTACAGTCAGTAGTTAGTCAGGTTTAACAGCAATGAAGATGAGGTTTTGTTACATGTTGAAATTCTTAGTACTAGAATGAAGTGCTGCATGGTTAGGTAGTGCAGTTGAGTGAATATTACATTGTAATTGCCATAGAAGAGTAATGAATTTCAACTACTTTAGTTATCACAATTTATATTTAATATTATCACGATATTAATTGCATTTTGCCATTCTTACATTGTATCTACAAAATTATTTATTCCGTTGCTCTCCTATTTCTAACACTTCATCAAGGACCTTAATGCTAATACTTAGATTTTAGAATTATACCAGTTGTGCAACCATGTGCCGTGCAATGAGATATTCACTCTGGTCATGTTAGATTGAACTCCTTTCATGACTTATTCACTCATTTACTAAATCAGTTCATAGTTGAATTCATACTAATGTTCTATTTAAAACCTTTGTATCATTCAACTACTTATGCCTATTTCATGACACATACTGGCAATAGTTTTAACTTCATGCTGAAAGTCCTTATTTGTACTTATTAGTAATTAAGATCTGCCATAATGTTTAATATTGTTTTAATCTGTATTTAATTCATCTATTTAAAACTATTTTCTTGCTAGGTATTGTCAGTGATGTAATGAGTGTTGGCATGAGTGAAAATGTTGGATGCAGAAATACCCCAAACGGAAAACAACACAACCAAACTTACCAACCCAAAACAAAATAGGCCCATCAAACTGCAGTGCAGCCAACACAGAAGCAGAACATAAAAGAGCTCCATCACCGAACACTCAAAGGGCCGATCCCAAACGGGAATGGGACACCGCAGAGATGGACCTCTAAACTTTTCAGGCACCACCACCTGCAACAGAGATGGCCTGACCAAACTGTCTGCCTGTGCACACTCCTTATACAACAACACATCATTTTTCACAAAAAACCCTTGAGCTGTAGGTTTCATATCACACTCAGGATACACCAGCTCAAACAGCACCTTGGAGGAAGGATCCGACTGTTGCTCCTGAGCCAAGTCCTTCTGGGAAACAGACTTAAGAGGGACAGGTATAACAACCACTTTTTCCTCAGCCTCCTCCGAGTTTGGCAGAACCTGGGTGACCACGTTTGGTGGCGGAGCATCAACCCACACTCTACACCCCGCCAGATCATTCCCCAGAATCATAGCCACCCCCCCAATCGGGAGTGCAGGACGCACTCCTACTGCAACCTCCCCAGAAACCAACCCACAAACCAAGTTTATTTTATGCACGGGTACTGGAATAATCGACATATCCATACCCCGCATTAAAATAAAGTCTCCAGTATCCGACTCTGCGGAAAAAGGAAGGATGGACTCACAAACAAAGGTATGCAGTGCCCCAGTGTCTCTCAAAATTTTAATAGACAGTTCTTTCATTCCAGGCAAAGACACATAACCCTCTGAAATAAACGCCGAATAATCACTCTTACTATCAACACTGCACCCAGGAGGATCCAGCACATCACCAGGACGCTGTTCTTGAGACCATAACTGAGTTGGAACCACAGGGGCGGCCAGAGCCACAGGCTTTACCTGTTCATTTCCTGACAGCTTAGGTTTCCCTTTAAGAACAGGGCATTCTCTTTTCCAGTGCCCCTTACGTTTGCAATAATTACACGCAGTAGAATCGTCTTCCGTCCAAAAGCTATTCTGAGCCCTGCCAAAACTGGACTCCCCATGCAATGTCAGAGATTCACCAGTGTGAGCTGAAAAGCCATCCTGCTGCACATAAACATTGGATTCAACAAAAATACCTTTATGAGTTAAACTATACTCATCCGCCAAGACTGCTGCTTCTTGGGGCATCTTAACTCTTTTTTCATTTATATAAGTGGCAATAGTATCAGGCACGCAGTTTTTAAATTGTTCCATTGCTATCAGATCACACAAGTTCTCAAAACAGATGCAGAACACCACCGATTAAATTGCACAACCAAGTCTCGCACAAATTCCACATGAGTTTGATCTTCCCTCTTTCTCATCTTCCTGAAGCTTTGCCAATATGCTTCAGGAACCAACTCATACGCCCGCAATACTGCAGCCTTAACCCTATCATAACTTGTGCTCTCTGCTGCAGTCAAAGAAGCATAAGCCTCCTGTTACAAACCCTTGGCTCAAAGGGAAGCAACACAACGAGTACACCGAAAACACACAGAGTTTACTATGTTTATTAACTCAAAAATAGGGGTTAACAAAAAAATTGTGGAGTGAGCAGCAGGCCCTGCTGCTAGGCCATCTGCAGCAGGAGATATGGGAGAGAGAGAGAGAGTGGGGAGGTGTGGCAGGTTTTTATAGGCCGCCCACACCTGCAGATAATCACAGGTGCCTCATGGGAGTCTACCTGAAAAAGAGGAAGAAAAAGAGAAAAAGAGACACACCAGCTACCAGTACACAGCCTGTAACACCCCCACTCTTAAAAATGGTTGCTCAGAGGCAACCAACCCAATAATAAACAATGCAACATAAAACTGTTTATGACCTGGAAAGGGCATCCGCCAAGACATTATCCCGGCCACCAATGTGGCAAAACTTCAGGTCATACCCTTGCAGGAACAAACTCCACCTCATCAGTCGCTGATTGGAACTGCGCATGCTGTTGATGAACACCAGTGGGTTATGGTCGGTGTAAACCAACAGCGAGGTACCTGAAACATAAACATCAAAATGCTTCAAGGCCAGAATGAGTGCTAAGGCCTTCTTCTCAATCGTGGAGTAACACCTCTGGTGGACATCAAACTTCTTAGAGAAGTAGCACAAGGGATGTTCCACCTCATCAGCACCACCCTGCAACAGAACAGCTCCAGCTCCCACATCACTAGCATCCACTGCTAATTTGAAGGGCTTGTTGAAGACTGGAGCTAAGAGAACAGGTGCATAGGTTAAAAGTGCTTTGAGATTTTCAAAAGCAATTTGACACTTCATGTCCCACACAAAAGGAACCTTTGGGCTCAGCAGGTTCGTTAAAGGGGCAGCAATGGTGGCAAAATTACAGCAAAACCCTCTGTAATAGCCAGCCATGCCGAGAAACCTTCTAAGTTCCCTGCGTGAAGATGGAGTACTGAACCTCAAAATGGCCTCCACTTTAGCCTTAATGGGCTTGACAAAACCACAACCAACCACTGTACCCAAGTATGAGACTGTGGCCTGACCAAACTCACACTTAGAAAGATTCACAGTCAAAGCTGCTGCTATAAGTCGCCTGAATACCTCTTCAAGTTGAGCAACATGCTGAACCCAACTATCACTGTAAATGACCAGGTCATCCAAATAGGCAGCGCACCCTGCGACTCCCTCCAGGACCCTGTTAACCAGCCGCTGGAAAGTTGCAGGTGCATTACGCATGCCAAATGCCATGACCTTATACTGACAAAAATGATCAGGGGTGACAAAGGCAGAGATCTCAGAAGCCCGTGGGGTCAATGGCACCTGCCAGTAACCTTTTAAGAGGTCTAACTTTGTTACAAAGCAAGCGGACCCAACCTGATCAACACAGTCATCTAGCCGAGGAAGAGGAAATGAATCTGGCTTGGTTACAGCATTTACTTTTCGGAAGTCGGTGCAAAAACGTGGCGAACCATCAGACTTGTCTACGAGCAAGCAGGGTGAACTCCAAGCACTGGAACTGAGCTCAGCAATTCCATGTTCCAGCATGTACTTCACTTCTTTACATAGAATCTGGCGCTTAGCTGGATTCACCCTATATGGGTGCTGCTTGATAGGAGCAACATCACCTACATCAATGTCATGGTGAAGTACATTGGTGCAGGTTGGCACATCAGAAAAGAGGCCTAAGTGCTGTTCAATCAGCTTAATAACATCAGCCCGCTCAGGAAGCTTCAGATAAGACAGATGGGTGTCAAGATCAGCCAAGATCTGAGAGTTTGGCAATCTAACCTGACAGACTTCTACTGAGGTGGGAAACTCTAGGTCGTCAGTAGAATCAGCTGATTCACCAGGAACATCACTACACAGAGCAGTGGTTGCACTTAGCACTGCTACTGTCTTAACCTTGGAAGGCAAATCAGTACTGCGCACAAAATACGGCCTCAGAAGGTTAACATGGCACAGACGAGTCTTGCGTTTATGGTCAGGAGTTTTCACCAAATAATCATACTCGCCAACCTGTCGTGCGATGACATATGGTCCACTGTACTGAGCCTGTAGGGCAGATCCCAGCACAGGTAACAACACAAGAACTTGGTCTCCTGAGGAAAACACACGTTGCTTAGCCTTCCTGTCATACCAGTTCTTCATTTTCCCTTGGGCTACATTTAAGTTGTGCTTTGCAAGCTCACAGGCTCTAGTAAGCTTGAATCGAAAGTCACTAACATAATCCAGCAAGTTGGTTGCCGGACTGGATTTCCAGTCCAACCATTTCTCCTTCAGGAGTTTCAGAGGGCCTCTCACAGTATGCCCAAACACTAGCTCGGCTGGACTGAAACCAACAGACTCCTGGGTCACTTCTCTGACCGCAAAAAGTAACAGTGGGACACCCTCATCCCAGTCCTTCTTGAACTCCATGCAGTACGTCCGCAGCATAGTTTTGAGAGTTTGATGGAACCTCTCTAAGGCACCTTGAGATTCTGGGTGATATGCTGAAGAGGTGCAATGCTGAATAGACAACTGTTTAAGAACTTGAGAAAAGGTGCGACTCATAAAATTTGAGCCCTGATCAGACTGAACAACCTTTGGGAGTCCTTGTGTTACTTGTAACACTGTAAAAAACTTAATCAAAGCTTTAGAGATAGCCGTTGCTGTTATCTTCCTCAAAGGGATGGCTTCTGGAAATCTGGTTGCTGCGCACATAATTGTCAAAAGGTACTGATTACCTGACTTGCAACGTGGAAGAGGACCGACACAGTCAACCAAGACACGTTCAAATAGTTCACCAGCGACAGGAATAGGATGGAGAGGTGCTACAGGGATCTTTTGATTTGGTTTACCAACCATCTGGCACATGTGGCAAGATCGACAGTATTGGGAGACATCAGATTTAACACCAGGCCAATAAAAATGTCTCACCACACGATCCCAAGTCTTCCTGACCCCTAAATGTCCAGAAAGACAGTGGTCATGAGCCAAACGCAAAATTTCAGGGCGAAAACGGTTTGGAACCACAATCTGGTACACACTGCTCCAGTCATCCTCACTTGACATGTTAGAAGGAGTCCACTTCCTCATCAGAACTCCATCACTGAGGAAATAGCCACATGCCACCTCAGGAATGTCATCCTCTGAAACAGCCTCTTCATGGAGAACATTTAATGTGGGGTCAGCTCTTTGCTCTAGTACCAGCTGATCATGAGAGGGTGTCATTGTGCCAAATCCACTGAGATCTAAATTTCTGCTTGCCAGAAATGTGTCTGAAAGGTTGATTTCTGAGTCAGACGTTTTTATCTTTTTATCTCCTTGCCTGGACATGGCACGAGTAACAGCACAAACAGGAAAAGTGTCTGGGTACTTTTGCGCCAACTCATCTAGAGCATCAGCTAAATGAGGATCAACCCTTACTTTTGGAGCAGCATGAACTTGACCTCCAGCTAGATCATTCCCAAGGAGCATTGAAACACCATCTACTGGGAGCTGTGGAGAGAGAGCAACAACAACTTCACCAGATACTAAATCAGAGTCTAACTTAATTTTATGTAATGGTAGGTTCAGATAGCCTGGACCAAAACCCTTCACCAAGGCATAGGAGCCGAGAAAAGACTCCTCAGTAAATGGGAGTGCCCCCTGAAGCATCACAGATTGAAAAGCTCCAGAATCCCGCCAGATTTTAATAGGACACTTACGCTCAGGAACTGAACTCAACGACACAAACCCTTTTAGTAAGAATGCTGAGGAACCAGGAAGCTCTTTCTCAGAAGAAACATCAACTGGTGACAATGTTTGATTTTTAATAGTTTTTACAAAGGCAACAGGTTTGGGAGATTGCCCTTTCTTCCTCAGAGCAACACAATCAGCAATCACATGCCCAGGATTTTTGCAATAGAAACAAAGCCTCTCTGATGTGAAAACAAAAGAGGACCTTTTGGACCCTGAGCTCGGCACAGGAGTTTGTTTTGAAGGCTGCAACTTGGAAAGCGAGCTCCTCCCCCTACTCGGGGGGGTCTGGCCCACAAAACTGGTTTTGTGAGTGAGGACAAACTCATCAGCAAACACAGCAGCTTGATCCAATGTTGTCACCTTCTGTTCATTTAAATACACAGACAGTTTCTGGCACACAGTTCTTAAACTCTTCAAGCAAAATCAGCTGTCTGAGTTGTTCTTTTGTGTCAACTTTCTGAGATGTACACCACCTATCAAAGAGATTTCCCTTCTCTCTAGCAAACTCAACATAGGTTTGCTTATCAGATTTAACATGGCTTCTGAAGCGCTGACGATAAGCCTCGGGAACCAGTTCATATGCTTTAAGTATAGCTTCTTTAGCCAAGTCATAATCAAAACTCTGTTCTAAACTCAGGGCAGAATATGCCTCCTGAGCTTTTCCCACAAGGACACTCTGTAAAAGCAGTGTCCATGACTGCTTAGGCCACTTTGATGTAAGGGCCACTCGCTCAAAATGAGGAAAATAATGCTCAACATCCTTTTCACAAAAAGGAGGAACTAGTCATATGTGACTGGCTACATCAAACTCAGGTTTACATGACAAAGAAGCATATTTTAATTCCATCTCTTTCAGAAGCCGTTCATGTTCCAACAACATTTTCTTTTCCTTCAGCCTAAGTTGATCCTGTCTTTCCTCCAGTTCCCTTTCCTTTAAAGCCAGTTCCCTGTGTCTCAAATGGATAGCAGCCTCCGACAACACTGGTGATTTAGGCATCACAAATTTGACCTCTGGACGAGGGGGTGGCTTTAAAACCCCTCTAGCAACAAGCACCTGCTTAATAGTGTCCTTAATGTTCATTTTTAACTTCTTAACCTCACTAGAAAGCTCAATCTCATAGGTAGAAGCAAGCTGAAGAAGTTGTTCTTTACTAAACTCTTCAAGCAGCTCTTCACTAGGCTGTTGAAGAAAAGTATCAAGTGTTGCCATTGTTAACAACAAATTTACTTGACAACTTCAAATAAAAAAAAATTGGTGAAAAGATAAGTGAATGAGCACAACTAATAAATGGGGCACTAAAACAACCACTGCTGCTCAATTAACTTAACATACACAGTCTGGGTCCAAGGTAAAAACCCAACAGACACAAAAGGTGGCTAGACACAAAAGAAAATGGCTGTGATGCCACACACTAACAAAGGCAAGCTATTACCCATCAGGCTATGAAAGCCACACCCAAAAGACTACCATGCCCCTCAAGCAAGGACACAACCTGCTGGCAGTCAAAGCTAAATCAAAAACGCCAAGAAAACTCAGGGTAATTCTCACCTACAGAAGTTCACACTAGAACACACTAGCCACTAAACTCTAGGATTAGGATCACGGACCCAACACAGTACCCAAAAAAGAAACACAACACTCACCTAACCCTACACAAATGCTCACTCTCCCCTCCTCCCAGAAAAAAAAAATATATATATGGTAAGTATGATTGTTAACTGCTTCTCTCGCACTTCAAAAAACAATAAGAAAAAATTTATGTAAATTCAAAGAGAGCAAGCCCTGGAAACCTGCCTAACAAAACTTAACCTGACTATCTTCTGAGGTTACCAGGCCCGAGGCGACTTTAAACGCTGAACTCGAGGTGCCATAGTGAACCAAAGACAGAGCTCACCACAGCCTCGAAGCGTGCCCCCACCTGGGATAGCCTCAAACATAAAAAAGGAAAAATAACAAAAGAGTGAACCGTTGGAAGGACTAATGTCCAGCTGGGACACTCACCCTCTCTAACCAGGGAGCTCAGAAATTAATGCCCAAAGCAATACTTGAATTTATCAAAATAAAGCATGTCAAATAATCATACTCACCAAACAAAAGGAAAGCCAAAATCAAGGAGGGACCCACAAAGCTGTAACACTCCACCAAGTAACAAAACAAACACTTATGAACCAAGAAAATCAGAAAAATTGGACGAGCCCCCATTATGTTACAAACCCTTGGCTCAAAGGGAAGCAACACAACGAGTACACTGAAAACACACAGAGTTTACTATGTTTATTAACTCAAAAATAGGGGTTAACAAAAAAATTGTGGAGTGAGCAGCAGGCCCTGCTGCTAGGCCATCTGCAGCAGGAGATATGGGAGAGAGAGAGAGAGTGGGGAGGTGTGGCAGGTTTTTATAGGCCGCCCACACCTGCAGATAATCACAGGTGCCTCATGGGAGTCTACCTGAAAAAGAGGAAGAAAAAGAGAAAAGAGACACACCAGCTACCAGTACACAGCCTGTAACACCTCCTGTGCCTTACCTATGAAGATACATTGTAACAATAAAGTGCGCTCCTCATCAGTCCAGTTCCGGGAATCTGCCACCCGTTCAAACAAAGAAAAAAACAGATCTGGATCCTTCTCAGTGAATCTGGGGAGAAGTTTCAGGTTAGTGCCAACATCAAAACAATTGTCATACATCAAACCCCCACCAACCAGCTTCCCCTCCTTAATCAGCTGCAACTTGTAATGTTCCAGTTCCAATTTTGCCCGCTCCAATTCCAGTTTTTTGTACTGCAGCGATTTTTCATGTTCCAATTTAATCATTAATAATTCTTTCTGCTGTTCAAAGGTTAAAGTGTCAGAGATCGCCGCAGGTGAACTACCTTCATATTTATCCGAATCCTCGGACAAAATACCATCTTCCACCAATTTATTCTTCAAAACCATTTTTATATTTTGTTTTAAACGTTTTTCAGTTATTTCAACACCAAAATGCTCAGCAACCCTTAGCAATTGATCCCTAGTACACTGATCCAACAACTCACCTGAAGGAGACTGAATGAAATCCTCCACAGCTGAGGCCATCACTTTTCCCAGGAAAACGAGCCACCAGTTTCACTCAAGACTGGCAAAAATGGAGTTCAATCCCCCAGCCTACCTCAATAACACTGGCTAACTCAACCCTAGTCTTCAAGTGGCTACTTGTGGTGGGTTCTTATACACTCCAAATCAGTGGGGTGAGCAGGCAACTGGTTAACCAGCGACCCCCCCAAACACCCCTGAGATGTTTCCGAGCCAAATGCTGCACCCACGTTCACCACTAGACTAAAGTTGGGACAACGGATACCCTACGCCGAATCCGTTGTCTAAACCTAGCAGGGGGAAAAACTCCAACAACAAAAAAAAATAAGAAAGACAGAAAAACAAAACAAAACAACCCCAGCCACTTCTTTAGGATCACCAATATACCGAACTGAGCAACCAAAAACTGACCAACCTCTTCCTCTCCCCAAACAAAACCCAAATACCTGTATGCATCTCCCAAAACAAATGAAACTTTCCACAATTGTACTCCATTCAAGATGGACGAGCCCCCATTTTGTCATGAACTGACTCAAAGTTCACAACAAAGAAGGGAGATGACACAAACAGGTGGTTGGATAATCAAATGAATTTATTTAAAATATAAAAAGAACTTAATTTCAAACGTTAATATGGGAATCTGTATTGTCAGTGATGTAATGAGTGTTGGCATGAGTGAAAATGTTGGATGCAGAAATACCCCAAACGGGAAACAACACAACCAAACTTACCAACCAAAAATCTAATTACGGGGGAGAGAGAGCGCCACCTTTCCAGCCCTCTTTTAAGGCTTAATGAAAGTCAGCTCAGGTGTGGCTCAATCAAGAGGACACACCCCTGCTACTCTGTCTAACACCTGAGGGGAAAAAGGGAAAAAGGAAGGGAAAGAAAACACCAAATGCAAACCCGGGATTACATAATAGGTGGGGTCATCACACCATAGTCAAGCCCGTTCAAAGCAGGTGACTGCAAGGTTAAATTGTGAACTGTGTAATTTTTCAGACTTGCAGTGACACACAGTATTTTTCACATTTGAAAATACACACACACAATAAGGAAACTATTAAATGTTCCTTTAAAGACTGTATTTTTCAGTCGTGTGTACAGTACTTTTCGTGCACATAAGAGTAAGAAACATCACCTCTGTACCAGAAAATCTGTACCAAACTTTTATTCAAGGCACTTCAAACTCTGAAAGTGCAGACTTTGAGACACATTCAGACAATCTAGCATGATTGACATGATGACACAAAGTTGCATCTCTCTTACTGCATATGCAAACAAATTTGCACGTGTCTAAAACAACAACTCAGGAAATAATAAATGAGCTTTGTAGTATTAGCTCAGTTGTAGAAGAGTGCACATCAAAAATAATGAAAAAAAAAATGTACCGATCAAACATAATTGTGCAGTAAACAGTGCAGTCACTGCTGCTATAACAGAGATAGTTAAAAAAGTAAACCCCCTAAGTTTCTTGTTGAAAGATGGGCCTCTTGGCTCTGAATACAAAAGAGCAACTTTTTACAAGAAAAAATCTAAAGTGATTGAGCCAACTGAATATGTTTTAGATGCATCTTCAAGACAGAAATGTGTTTATATTCCAGTTTTGAAAGTCCTGACAGAGCTGTTAAATCGGAATGATGTGATATAGTCTTGGAGACAGGACATATTGAAACAGTTGAACACTTGTCACAGTACAAAACATACAGAGACGGTCTATATTACAAAGGCAATATTTTGCTCTCGTCAGAAGATCTTAGCATTGCCCTAGGACTGTACATAGACGACTTCGAAGTTTGCAACCCACTAGGAACATAAAAAAAAGAACAAAGTTTGTGCAGTCTATTGATTTCAAATTTACCTATACAATATAGATCATCTGTACAGTCAATCTACCTCGCATGTCTGTGTCATAGCAATGATGTGAAGAAATATGGGCATGGAGCCATTCTTGAGCCACTGATAAAAGACCTGAGCAGCAAGGATTGTATGTTCATAAATTGGGAACAACTGTTAGAGGTACTGTGCTGTATGTGTCTGCAGACAACTTGGGGGCCCACTCACTTGCTGGGTTTAATGAGAGTTTTAATGTCAACAAATTTTGCCAGTTTTGTTTAGCTAGTCTGCAAGATATTGACATCCACGGTAAAGGAGAGAGTATTTCCACTCTGGACAGTTGAATCTCACAAACAGGACCTTCTGGAATTAAACAGACATCAGTTAGTTTCCGTGAATGGAGTAAAGAGTGATTGTGTTCTCAATAAACCTTCTCATTTCCACACAATCCAGGGCTTCCCCCCAGATTTTATGCACAGCCTGAGATTCTGCTCAAACTTTCTGAAACAATATATTTATTCTGTCCTTGTAAGAATGAAGCTGAATTCAAAACATGACAGATAGCTAAACCGTTTCTCATTGAAACATTGCAGAGTCTTCAGGTAAGCTGGGGACGCTGCAGGGCTAGCAACAGCCAGAGCCAACCTGTCCCGTGGAATCAAAGTAGCAAAACAACAATATAGCAAGAAAATAACCAGCCACTTCAGTAGCACCAGGGACACACAAAGCCTGTGGAGAGGCATCCGAACCCTCACTGACTACAACCCCCCCTCCACAAACCTGTGACAGTGACATCTCACTGCTGAACAGCCTCAACGACACCACACCAGCACAGAAATCATCACCTCCTCCGGACAAGCAGGCTGTGTCCTTATCTTCAGCCAGCGTGAGGAAGGTCCTCTCTAGGATCAACCCACGCAAGGCAGCTGGACTGGACAACATACCTGGTCGGGTCCTAAAGGACTCTGCTGAGGAGCTCAAGGATGTCTTAACTGACATTTTCAACATCTCCCTGAGCCAAGCGGTCGTCCCCAAGTGTTTCAAGGCCACCACAATAATACCGGTACCAAAGAAACCACACCCGTCCAGCCACAATGACTACCGGCCCGTAGCACTGACACCCATCATAATGAAGTGCTTCAAGCGGCTGGTGATGCAGAACATCAAATCCGTCCTCCCCCGCACCCATGACCCATTTCAATTTGCATACAGGACCAACAGGTCTACCGAGGATGCCATCGCAGCCGCACTCCACCCAGCCCTCACCCACCTTGACTCCAAAGACTCTTAAGTGCGAATGCTGTTTCTAGATTTTAGCTCAGCATTTAATACAATCATCCCCCAGCAGCTAACACACAAATTGGGTGCCTGGGAGTCAAGACCTCTCTGTGTAACTGGGTGCTGGACTTTTTATCAGAGAGACCACAAAAGGTAAGGGCTGGCAGCAAAACCTCCAGAACCATCATGCTGAGCACAGGGGCTCCACAAGGTTGTGTACTCAGCCCGCTACTCTTCACCCTGCTGACTCACGACTGCGTATCCAGCCACAACACCAACCACATCATCAAGTTTGCGGACTACACGACCGTGGTGGGCCTCATCACCAACCAGGATGAGGCAAACTACAGGGGTGAGGTGAGCCAACTGGTCCAGTGGTGTAAGGAAAATAACCTCTTCCTCAACGTGGGGAAGACCAAAGAGATGGTTATAGACTTCAGGAGAAGGCCTTCACAGCATCCCCTACTGACCATTGACGGCGCTGCAGTGGAGAGGGTGAACAGCACCAAGTTCCTGGGGGTGCACATTTCTGAGGACTTCTCCTGGTCAATAAACACAACACAGCTGGCCAAGAAAGCTCAAAAACGCCTCTACTTCCTCCGCAAACTGAGAAGAGCCCATGTCCCACCTCCCATCATGTGATCTTTCTACCGGGGCACCATTGAGAGCATCATCACTGGTTGCATCACTGTGTGGTACAGAGGCTGCACTGGCTCCTGCCGAAAGACACTGCAATGCATAGTGAATGTAGCCAGCAATATCATCGGTGTCCCTCTGTTGCTCCTCACAGACATTTATAACACACGTCTCACCCGCAGAGCCATCAACATTGTGGAGGACAACTCACACCCCCACTTCAGCCTCCTGCCTTCAGGGAGACCGTTCCGATGCCAACGGGCCTGCTCCACAAGACTGTCCAACAGCTTCATATACCAAGCTGTCAGGATGCTGAACTATGTACACTACCTCCCCCCCCTGCCCCCCGCCCCTGGACCCCAACCCTGCTGACCCCCACCCCCACTGCCACCTGGACTCTGTAACTAAGACAATCTTTTGGCCAACTTGCACATAACCATTTGCACTATTCAGCACTCTGCAATTTTCATATATATATATATATATATATATATATATATATATATATATATATATATATATATATATATATATATATGCATGCCCTTTAGGAAATTATATATATATGGAATGAAAGTTTGACGCCACTGCCGCCATGTTTTTTTTGTCGATGGGATTACAGGCTAACGAGCGAACACCATGAGCGAATCTGCAAGAAATTTAGTGTCGGCACTTTTAAACAATGAGGAGATAATAAACACGCTGGAGACTGTATGTACGGCTCAAAATACAGCTAACCAAATCCAGTACCGTTCTACCGATGAAGAAATTTATTCTATTTTTCACCGTGGAAGACCGAGTGCAGGGAATATCCCCGGTCAGGCTGTTCCTGTACCTTCAACCTCGCAGGTACCCCCCACAGCTCCTATCTACAATCTGCGCCCGTCCACCCAGAAAGGCCCACGACACAGGAGGTAATAACAGAACAGAATGCATTTCAATTTAAATATCCCTTCCAGCAGTAGCCATAATCTTACTCTCTTCAAGGCCACCAGACTCCATTAACAAAAACGGCAATTTTAACGTTACTGCGATAGGTTATTGTGCGATTTTGATGTCTTAAAGATTGTTGCGTGACTTTTGTCCGAACTAATCTTTTAACCACCAAAGTCACACAATAACACAAACTAACCCATTGAGGCAGCCATAGAACAGCATCTCTCGTGTTCTGAGAGGTAAATGTTATTGTCTAAGGTTAGTGCCGGTTGCTCGTTCGTTTAGACAGCAAACTTTGTAAAGCTAGAGCCTAGAGGTTTCTGATGTTATCTTTTACATTTTGAGGTGCATACATTCCATCTCGATAACAAAACTCAAAAGCAATTTAAGCACTTTTTTCACCTTCCCTCATTTTTTGTAGAAAGGTTAGCCTGATTTAATATTAGTAGCGTTTTAAAGTATTGCCTACATCACACACTAAGATTATATCTTTCAAATTAATGAATTGCATTAGTGCAAAACATCGTTTTATCAATCATGTTTTATTTTCAATAACATTGCAGTAAGTTATGACGTTACACAATTTAATAATGTACTATGGTAAACAAATGTTAATGTAATCAATCAAAATTAAGTCAATATACAGTAATCCATATGTTTATTGTATGTAAATGTGTAATATAGTACATGTTTTTACAATGTTTAATGTAATTGAATACAATTATTTTTTCTTTAATGTTTCTAAGGTTTCAGGCAAGTAATCCAGTGGCTCAGTCTTTCACCAAAGAAGTTATTCTCCTGCCAGACCATACATCTACAAATGTACCAAGGCGAGCCAGCAAAGCTTGGCTTTTTGAAAATGGACATATAAAATCTGCCTTGGAATTTGGCTGTCACTGGGATTCTGGCAGAGTAATGCAGGCAATAACGGAGGCCTTCCACCCAATAGTGGATGGATGCAGGTAAGCTTTTGATCAGTCTATATTTTTTGCAATTATGTCCTATTGTAGTATGAAATATTAATTTTAAAATATGTTAACAAATATTAAATTAATTTTTACATTCCATATTGCTGCTGCCTATTTCTAACAAGCTTGGACACAAACAATTTTGACTTTTGTCAATACATTGTGGTTGTAAATATCTAGTAACAATTCCTTTAAAGTTATGTTGACTTGCAAAATGACAGAATGTAAATTTCTGTGTGCACATATTACACATTGAAACTAAAACCTTTCTATGTACTGTATTGCATTCTTTTACCTTTAACCAATTTCATATGTGTGTTTCATACCTTAAGGTTACAGATCTTGATGCCTTGTCACAACAAACTACTTGAACCATCCCTCACCTCCAATCAGACTTTGAGTGGAAGCCTTTTGAAAAAACTGTTTCATCAGAAGTCCATTTATGTCAGGCCTGACAAAGTCATTTTAAGTGAGGAAAAAGATTCTGTAAGTAGTGCATGAAGATATTGTATATTACTGGTACTAGAAATACTATATTTTACACTGGATGTTTTACATTACTACTTGTACTATGCTCTGACATAATATGAACGTAGTTTTCTTATTAGTATAGTGTATTTGATCCATAAAGTTTGTTGTGTTTATCTGTTTTAATTGACAGTCATCTTCTGATGGAGACAGTAGCCATGCACAGAGCCATGATTTTGCTCAAACATTGGACAGTGACAAATCTGGTAAATATTTTTATCTACAAACAACATTAAAATGATGCTGGTCATGATTAGTTGAGCAGGATAATAGAGATAGGAATCAAATGTTATAAGGCTTCAATGATAAAGAAGACTTATGGGCCAGTTCAGGTAGACAGGTAGATACAGGTCAAGGTTAGGGTTCAGGTGGCTTCTCCAAAGCATGACACAAGGTATGAAACCATCATTGTAACATCAATGAATTGACGGTGGCCAGTTAAGTGGAAACAGGTGGACAAGGAGGGTTAGGTAACTGCAGGGCTCATATGGGAAGTTGTGCAGTTGGGTGTGGCAGTCAGTGGTTTGAGGTGGGGGTGTGGCTGAAAGTAGGAACAGAGAGCCAGATTGTGAAAGGTTTTTGTTTTTTCACAATTAGATTATTTTAAGTAATATTTTGTGCAGAATGTATATCTACCACCACTTAATGTGTTCTGATGCTCACTTTCATTTAAATGTTACTCAAGAATTAATGTTAATTGACTATTTTTTCATATTCTTGCAGTCATTGGTAGTGTAGGTGACATCTCCAAAGAGGTTGTCTCAGCTATCACCACTGTTGAGGCCCAGTCCTTCTCAGGACCTTCCATCAACAGTGGTGATCAAGTTATCTGGTGTGTTGCTACCGAAGATATTTGCACCAGTGCCCCTTCAATCTCAGACACCACCACCACGTCCACTAGCGCTCCTGTCATCACTATTGATGAAACTCTCACGCTGTCCAGTGGAACTTCTGCCATCTCCAGTGGCAACAGCCATGGCTTGCCTATTGATCCCACTGTCAATGCTAGTGGTGAACAGCATTGCTTTTCTGCTAAGAATACCCCTGGTGTGTCCCATGATCCCACCCAACCCAGCACATCTGGCAGTAGTTCTTCCAGCACAACCTACAGGTCCATGTTTTGTTCATTTTTGCCTTTTCATACAGTTTTTAAGGTCTGGGCTTTAGTGGGCCTTATTTAAAGTGCAATTTGTGTGTAAAAATATATTTATTTCATACTAAATGATACTGCCCCTATTTTTACACACTTACTGTCCATTCAATACTGTCCATTCAAGAACATTGCAGTTATTAGACCAGCGAACATGGTTTTAGTCTCGTGGCAATGCAGTTCTCTATGTCAAAATCATATATGTGTACCTTAATATCCATTAAAATATTGCTGTTTTTATTTTGTAGTACATACCTTGAGCTGTTTGAGGAAGAATATGTTTCTGATGACCCGGATCTTCAGGAAGCAATTTCAAGGTCTTTAGATTCCAGCACAAGTGAGAGGTCAGTAGAGAAAATTATATAAAATGTATATTTTTTAAAATGTATTTAAATTGTAATGGAATGTATTGTCTAGACTAGTAGCAAGAAGATTTAACAAGTTGCAATGTAAATGGGGCTGAAATGTATTTATGAATGCACAGTAGTGATTTTTTGGTCTTTATCTGATATCCATTGACACTAACCATATTGTGTTACTGTTTCAGTGATTTAAAGATGACTTTAGAGAGAATAATGGAGCAGATTGCCTCTCGAGTAAATAATGACAGCACTGTACGCTTCAATATCATAAGAAGAAATGTGTGGGATGGAGCATCCAGAGCCATGTGCAGATCCAATTTTTCACCTGAGAAGAAGGTAGATGTAAAGTTCACTGATGACTATGGAATATCTGAGGGTGCCGTGGACAATGGAGGGCCTACTCGGGAGTTTTTTCGACTCTGCCTACATGAGATCAAGGACAAACTTGGCATCTTTGAGGGTCCATCTAATGCTAAAGTCCTCACATGCAACTCCAAAGGTACATGATTAAACATATTCACACAAATGGGTGATATTGGTGCAATTTCCCCATTGTGGGACTATTAAAGGTTTATCTTATCTTATCTTATTGTGACATAATTGTTTTTGATGTAACCAGTTGTTAATTTTCATTTGATAGCAATGAAAGACAATGGATACTTCTATGCTGGCCAGATCATGGCAATGTCACTTGCCCATGGGGGGCAGAGTCCATGTTTCCTGTCTGAGCTCTTGTATGACTGTCTTCAAAAAGGTCCTGACAGTGTCAAAGTTAAAATTGAACATATTCATGATGAAGAAACAAGGTCACAGGTGCAGTCGGTGAGCATATTTAAGCAGTAAAATTAACTGTTGTATAACTTAATTCAGAATAGTATAATAGTCAATAAATACTATCTTCATACCCCAATGTTATTTTACATTTTTAGATCTTACAGGCTGAGACTGAATCTCAGCTGCAAGATGCAGTTGCGCAGGCTGCCAGCTTGATTAGTCTTGCTGGTCACAATGTTCGTATAACACTGGAAAACAAGACTGCTTTGGACTTGGCTCACTGGTATGTCCTCCAGCGGACCCGTGCAGCTTTTGAAAGGTATGTTTGGTTTATGTTGGTAAAATACAGAAAAAATAAGAGACTGAAGAGGAAAGCATCAAGAAAAAAGCTTTTGAGTTGTTGTTGTTTCCACAGTATCAAAAAAATTTGAATGATGGATACAGAGTTCCATAGTGCACCAATACAAGTGAAAGTATAATCGATTTTTTTCTGGAATTCATTAGGGACCTCACCACATTAAATGTGTAAAAAAAAATCTCATTTGTACCATAGGTTCAAAATCACCTAAACTGCACATTACCATTTGTTTCTTTTTTACTAGGTTCAGAGATGGGTTAACGTCTCTAGGTGTCCTAGATGCTCTCCAGAGATACCCTCTACAAACAAAGAGCCTTTTTGTGAAGAGTGAAAAGGGATTAACAGCATCTGATGTAGAGAATCTCTTCCAGATCATCTACTCCGAAAGAGGGAGTAATGCATTCCAAGAACAGTGCCGGACCCTGGCTTTCTGGCAAGACTATCTGCAGGATGCTGAAAGTAAGTTTGGCATTTGGCACAGTGTTTCAGTATGAGACTTTTAATTGCTAACTATTGTTAGCAATTAAAATTGTATTATTTATAGTATTACAAATTAATAAACAGAATTTGACCTCTCCATGTTGTAATGCATACCATAAATTTATATAAAGCTACCACCATATATTGGTTGTTATGGCTGTTGCAGACAAATAATGTTACCAACTTCTATATTTTTTTGCTGCTAAATATTGCTTCTAAAATCTTTATTAGATTCTTGTTAACTTTGTCTACGCCATTATGGTCAATGTTTACAAATCCCAGTGTAATTTCAATAACCATTAATGGAATTAACTACTCATCCTTCTTACTTTACTTTTGCATCACTCCAGTTGTATAATACTTAATTACTCTATGAATACCAGTAGATGTATACATAATTTAGTTGTGTTACTCTCTTGTTATGTTTTACAGTTGAAAACGATGTCTCTCTGGAGGATATTCTTGTTTTCTTCACTGGATGTGACAGCATTCCTGCACTGGGTTTCTCACCAAAGCCAAAGCTCGAGTTCATCACCCACTCACGATTTCCAGTGGCTAATACTTATATTCTTTGCTTACCAGTTTATGCAGCATATACTGCTTTTAAAGCAAACATGGATTTTGCCATACGCAATTCACCAGGATTTGGAAAAGCATGAGTGGTAATATTGTGGAGGGCTTGTAGAGCTCGAGTTACGATGGCGCTGTTTACGTTAGTACACAGTTTATTTTTTTTTTGTTATTTCTTGAGACAAAAAAGTCGAGAATTTACTGTAATACACATATTACTGTCAAGAACAGCAGGAAAAATATACAGTAAAACAATCTTAAGTTCTTTATTACATTTGAAGATATATTTCAAGCCACGGTTTTGTGTTTTGGATTTATTAATGTGAACTTGGTGAACTCTTTTGATAAACAATAATAAGCATAACACTAACCACAGTTATGGTTAGTGCTGTCAACTGGGGGGGTTGACAGCCAGATTTAGCTGAATCACTGTATGATACTATGCTTAAAACTCCCATTAACACACGCTGCATAGGAGGAAAGTCTCATTGTAGTTGTTTAGAAATGTTGCCTAGCCACAAGGTTGTGGTATGACTTTCTAATATATAAACTGTTCTGTGTTCTTACTTTGTGTGTACTGGCTTACTGTCTTTTTAGTATCTATTGTGGTGGGATATGTGCACCCCAGACTTTAAATGTAATTATTCCATTAGATAATTGGAAAAACTGTACACATTTATAAAAGAAGTAATCTTCATCAAAAGGGTTAAATACAGTAATACACAGCATGTATTCATATGATGATAACTATGATGGGAACAACTATCTATGAAATTGGTCCAGTATTAAGCAAGACCAAATTGAGTCTTTGACAAAATAACAGCATTGCAGTTTGTGATTCTCTCAAAATGACTTATCTATACATGGTAACGCACTGCTTGTTTGTCTGACACCACAATAATGTCTAGAATGATGAACAGCAACACAGCTACTTAACTAACTCTTATCTTTGAAGCAGGTTACATGCTGTAAGAAAAAGCTCTATTCCATGATTTCCATCGTCAGTCAAGGGGTTAATTGGCCTTAACTCAATGTCCCACTGGTGGTGATAAGGCTGGTGCACATGCACATTACTGAATCTTTGATGTTGAGGCAGTTGGAGCATCCCAACTGTCCACAGTTGTAGTGGGGACCTGCTTTCCATTGTCCTTAATCTGTGGTGATTCCACTGCCTTACAAACTCATCCACATATCTGTTTATTCTTGGAAGGTAAACATGGTAAAGAGCCCTAATGTGAAGTGGGTGTGTGCTATCTAAAATTCCAACATTTTCCATAAAGAGGAAAAGGTCTTTGAAATATGCTGACACCACCCTGTTTAGTTCTCCCCACAATCGTTCAATTCTTTGATTATGAACACTACGTCCAACCATAAAACTTGCCCTGTTTGCCCCACGATTCTGAATCATAAACCATGCAATATCAATATTTTCACTACCAGCATCACCCCTGACATGATGCGGGAGTCCAAAAACATTAACAGCACCCTGGAAAAGTTGCAAGGCAGTTGATGCTCTGTTGTCTGTGCAACATCTCAGGTAGGTAATGCAGCGGCTGTAGCCGTCGACTCCTCCATGGAATACAAATCCCCAGGGATTCAACTTGTGGTTTGTGTCAACATGCCTGGAATAAGAAGAAATATTATTATAAACCATTTGGTTTCTCATCAAATTTTTACTTCTGGCTTTGTTGTCCTACTCTTTATCAATTAGGCTGTGCTGTGATAAAAATGTTGCAGCTTCTGAGATTGTTGGTAAATGTTCAATATGAAAGAATATAAGGTAGCACTGTACATCACACTGAAGTAATAACATGGTAACAGTGGAGTAACGGTTCATCAAAGAGATAATAATTTATTAATACAAAGGAGCCAGACTACATAGAAACTAAAACATGTTTTTCCCTGATAATCAGTATCTATGTTTGGTTAAATCTGATATTACTATTAAATGAAATAGAAACTATTGGTAGTTAAGCATGTTCCAGTCCTGACCCATGGTTATCACACATAAACTACCACCTAGTGTTACTGTGACCAACATATTATTGTACAATTACAAATTGTGTATTGTTGCCATCCTTAAATCTGAGTCCACGTTACCCTGGTACATGACTTTCAGTCTAATATACCCAGTGAATAATAATAATAATAATAATGGCTATTACTTTATTAATTACATTGTATTACTTAATTTTCTTTATAATCAATTTATTACCCCACTATTATGCTGATAGAATGTTTTTTTTTCTCTCCATATAATGACCATGCCACGGTTGCTTATTTATTTAACATTGTTTTGGTCCTCCTAAACCCATACATCTCTTCATTAACCAGCTCCCTAGCTGGTAATGACTGTAATTAGGGGTGGGCGATATGGCAAAAATATCACATCACGATTTTTTAATGGTAAAATCACGATCACGATTTTATCACAGTTCATTTTTACAGTGAAGTTAATTTAGAACCAAACTATTTTCTTTGTAAAAACTTAGTTATAAAAGAAAAAAAAGTCACCTCTTTCCACCGTTTGCTACTTCTCTCATATGTCCTGCTTTTATGAGAGACTTGTGTTATAGTTGGTTGTTTCTGTGTAATGTCTTTAGCCGTTACCACTGGCTGATGTGTGGTTGGCCTCGCTGCTTGGCTCTCAGCAAATAGTTTCGGATGCTGCCTCTTCAGGTGGTTAAAGAGGTTCGTTGTTGCGCTTTGTCGTTTGGAGACAACCCAAACCAGTTCCATACGCAGTGTTGGGAAGTAACGGAATACATGTAATGACGTTACGTATTTTGAGTACGTAACGCAGTTACATGTACTCCGTTACTCCCCAACACTGTCCATATGACTGAAGCGGAGTTCTTTTTGGGGACCAACTCCAAGCTTTCACTTTCGTTGTCGGCCATGGCTACCCGCTACAGCTTGACTAAAACAGCGAGGCTAGTAAAATAAATAAATAAATGAATCAGCACTGCTCATACTTCGCCATGATTGGTTGGTCATGTTCACGTGAGGCGGGCTGTTAGTTGCCCAAGGAAAAAAAAAAACTTTTCGTGCTTCTGTGCGCAAGCATAGAGCTGCAATTAATAGAATGTTCCCTATAGACGATAATACGATCTCTCTCCTCTGGCAGATCGTCAACATCAAGATCGTCTTCACGATCTTATATCGTCATATCGCACACCCCTAACTGTAATGTTAATCAAATTTACAAAACAACACATACCACACTTGATTAGGGACAGAGACATTGTAGACCCTTCGTTGAATTGCCCGTTGTCCTCTTAGGGCTCTTCCCACTGGATCTACTATTCTTAATCGCTCTCTTACTCGCCATTGCTGAACTCTGATCCCTCTTCCTCTCAAACTACCAGTGATGTAGGTCTCTCCTGAGCCAGGGGTTTGTCGAATAACCTCAGTAATAAGACGATCAACATCAGCGTTTGAAATGTTGGTAAAACTCCCGTAGTCCACCAAACCAAGTTGTGTTCTATAGTTGTATAGAGTTCGAATGTTTACAGAGAGCATTCGAGAAATGGCCATCCAGCTAAATCCTAAATCCCGCATGTGAGTCAGCTGAACAGCTGATATGTTGTACCTTAAAAGAGAAGTAAAAACAAGTATTAATCTGTGTTGGAAAACTCTGTAACTACTACTAAATATTCAGCCATAAATGCATTGTGTTAACATTAAAAAGAAAGTAGACCCTGAATGATCTAGTATTTTTAAAAGTATTCTGATTCAGCTCAAGCAAAAATTTGATTGAACAACCTTCACGTCACCATTGTTGAGGTTGTTCACCACTGATTATATTTTTATATTCCAATTACTGATGTACTAATGTGTTCATTACTTCAATGTTGCACTTGGTAATTTAGCATATTATTTTACATACTGTTGAGTACCTTGTGAATTTCCTCTTGGGGAGGAATAAAGCATTTTTGATAATGACATGTATTTCTTGATTATGATTTTGTATTACTTATCTGAATCTGCAAAGTAACGTAACGTCAGATAAATGTAGCACTGGAAAAAGTATAAAGCAGCAGAACAAATACTACTTGATTTGTACTCAAGTACAGTGCTTGACTAAGTGTAGTCACTTTCCACCGCATCTATACAGTGTATTAATAATTTTGTCAGCTATGTCTTGATTGTAACATGTATCAAACTCCATCCTCATACACTTTTTTTCCGTTAACATCACTTACCTCGGTCTTCCTCTCTGAGACGCAGAATGTGCGCCCATACTATGCGCTTCTATTTGAAGTGTTACTTCAGCGGACATCTCCCAAAGAGACTCGTAAATTCCTTCAAGAATGATGCATAATGTTATTTCAGCAAAGTTTTGTTGGACACGATTGCTCATAAGCACCAAGAATGTTGCAATAATCGAAATATGATCCTCCAAGTTACGCGACATAATTTCCAAACTGTTTATGTCGTTTGGTGTACGACCAGCTGTTGCAATAAAAGATTCCAGCTCAACAAAATATTGCACTATTTCACCCGATGTCATTTTGAAAAGCCAGGAAATTCAGGAGGTTACCCTGGTTTATATATGGTTTCATTCCATATATTCAGACTTTCATTCCATATATTCAGAGTTTCATTCCATATATTCGGACTTTCATTCCATATATTCAAGTTTCATTCCATATATTCAAGTTTCATTCCATATATTCAGACTTTCATTCCATATATTCAGAGTTTCATTCCATATATTCAAACTTTCATTCCATATATTCAGAGTTTCATTCCATATATTCAGACATTCACTACATATATTCAAGTTTCATTCCATATATATGTGTAATAATTTCCTAAACGGCATGCCATTATATATATATATATATATATATATATATATATATATATATATATATATATATATACAGTATATGTTTTCCATATATTTCTTTACTATATATTTATATTGTAAAATGCACATTGCTGAGAGAGAGAAACAACATTTCGATTCCCCTGTATGTCTGACATATGGTGAATTGACAATAAAAAGCCTTTGAATCCTTTGAAAGTTTTTGATACTTTGATTGAGAAGATCTGTAAAACTGGAATACAAAACATAATAAAGAAAAAGTATATCAGACTTCCCTTTGCCTGTTTCTTGTGCAATCATAAATACAAACTAAAAAACATAAACTGAAATTATTATTTTTGCCACACAACATACGTGGTAAATAGCGGTTAGCTCTGTGCTAACATAACATAGAAAAGCCCATTGATGGGCTAGCGCTTTACCATCAGTCACGCTATTTACTTAACACACAAACAATAAATCAAAGCGGGACACCATAATGGTAAGTCATACAGATAATTTACACAACAACATTACTCAGAGAGTATGTCCTTTTGAGGTACAGCAGGAAGAAAAACGACCATGAGTGGAGACAACAACTTTGATTAACACTGAAAGTTTGAACTACAGAAGCCTGCAGCAATGTGCAGCAATGTAAACAATCCCCCTACACTCTTAAAGGGGCGGCACAGTATTCATTCATGACCTACCCTACTCTTGAACATTTTGGATGTGTAGCCAAGGCACTTGTTGAAAAACACCCTTGCCTTACAGAACCTGGCTCCACATCTGGATGGTATGGATGGAAACACAGTATAAAGTTCAAGATGGGCAATTACAGACAGAAATTGAAAGGTGTGGGCTGCCTAGAACTGGAGGTTAATTCTGAGAAAAGAGGTGCTGGGGACACGCAAGGGAAGAGAAACAAAGTAAAAAAAAACCTAGATGGTCTGAAACAAATTTTCTTCCAGATCTCCCCCAGTAAAGAGACAGCAGAAGTCTTGAAGAAGAAAGAGTAAAGATGGTCCAAGAGATGAGAAAAACTACCTCAAACCTGGCCTACATCGATGATGCAGTGAACGCCACATACAAACTGAAAAGACAGGAGATCGTTGAAGAGGAGCCACCTGTGGCTGAAATAAGAGTTAGATGGCCTGCCCTTTTTAGTGAAAGACAGGTAAAATGTGTACATTTTTTCTTAGTCATAGCACAGTATTAATGTTGTATTGTGTATATTGCAGGGCTCTATGCAAACATTCCTCCCATGGAGCACATGTGCTCCTAAAGTTAAATATTTGGGAGTAAAATTAAAAATTGTTTAAGTAACACATTTTTGTAACCCTTAAATAATGTCCAGGGTCAAATGTGACCCATTTTTTACATTTGATAACAGTAAAAACACCCTCAACAATTCACCTTATACCTGTAATTTGAAGACTTCTGATGTGACCCAGAATATACAAACATGGAAATATTTCATCTTTTTTAATCAACAGACGCAAGCAATAACTTGCTCTATGTTATGACTAACACAATATTTGACACATTAAACATAAATTGATCTTTCCTGTTGGCCACTCCTATATATTATGATATTAAATAATGCTTGAACTGATATGAATTACACATTTTTATTTAACTACTTCAATCATAGTAGTACATACTGATTTTTTAAACTTACAGCCTTGTTACTTAGCATGTATGAATCACAACATAACAAAGACATATCAGTCTGATGTAAACATTAATAAAACTCAATAACCTGTCACACAAGCCAATCTGCCAGTCTGGGGGCACAGATCATTAAGGTTGAAGTTAATTTTATGAAATATGCACCTTGAGATAGGTCTCCGTTGTACATCACATTGTCTGACAACATGTCAGTTGGAGTGCTGAAATGTGAAAATTTAGGTGACTTTTAACTTGAACTAAAACTGTAATGTTACTTCTCCACATAGATCGTCAAGGAATTCACCAGGCTCATGTCAATGGACATCAATAAGTTCTATGAGGGTCTGGACAGCCATCTGCATAAACTTCTTCAGTTATTCCGGTTGAAGCGCTTTGAGGAAGTTCAAGAAATGACATCCTTAATGGAGAGTCTCGACATGGATGAAAGTGCATATTTGTTGTAGTTGTGGTCCACATTAATTGTGCGACCCCACTGAGGAGAGGGACCAGGATGTAGATTATGACATACATTAAACCTCCTCTAATTAATGTGCTTGGATAGGCACCTTGATACAGTCTGAATGAATAAGGAAATAAAACAACATAGCTGACTCTGTAAGATGGAGGAGATGGAGAAAAACTCTTGGTTTGTTGCATAAAACCTGCCAGTGAGAAGGTCAAAGTTACCTGTCTTGAACTGAAAGCTCAGTTTCCGTCATTTGAGGGTTGACAAAAATGAGAGTTCTGATATCAACTGAATTCACCTATCATGTTTTTGCAGGCATCAAACCAAAGGAAGAGATCAGCAGCTTTGCAGGGACTGCCATGGTACATGAAGGAAAATCCTTCTACACTGATTAAGAAATGTGAGGTAAGCAGCAAAATGTGTCATGACTAGCCCCTGAGGGAGCTTTTTTTCTGAACCCTTTTTCTTTGTTATGAACTCTTTTGTAGACATTTGGACCTTTTCAGAGTCTAGTTTGTTAAGTTTTGTTCATAGTTCCTGTTTTATTTTGAAATCATGGCCCTTGTGTATCTTGTCTTGTTCTACTTTCTGTCTTTGTCTTGTTTCCCTCCATTTGTGATTGTCTGCCCCGCCCTAATTGGTTTCACCTGTTGCCCATTGCCTTGTGTATTTAAGTCTCATCGTTTCCCTGTGTCCTTGTCAGTTTGTCTGTGTCCATGCCTGAGTCTGTGCCTATGTCTGTGTATGTGTCACGTCAAATCCCCGTGTTCGTGTTCCTGGTTGCCTTGGTTCTGACTCCCCCATGATGAAATGTTGTTCAATGATACAAAAAATAGTTTGCAATGGGCAGGGTTATACATATCATTTCAGGCATCCTCTGTGTGGATACACTATATAGCAGATACAATTTTGTATGTATATCTTGCTGCATTTTACTTCAACAATGCTGAATACTCACTTAGAATGTGTAGCCAGGACTTTCTCCCTCCCTGCCACTACATGGCACTGTGCCAACTGTTGGCACACGGAGTTGTGGGAGGTGCGTTGCGCCCCTATATATATGCAGGTGTGCCCATACCTCGGTTCCTCCTCCTGTTCTGCTCATTCCCCGTGGTGGCTGTGGCCTGGCGTGGCAGAGCGTTTTGTTTGGCGTGGCTGTGAGTTCTTTCAGTCAGACGCAATAGTAGTTGTTTGTGGCAGCTGTCGAGGCACCTGTTTCCACGCATTCAGGTAGGGTGCACTGCTATCCCTCCTCTGATCTGCGTGCGTAATGAGCGCATTTTAATATGGGTTCTGTGTGCGTAGCACACCTGGTTGCTGGTGCTGTGGGAGACGGATTGTGCCGCTGGATTGGTTCCGGGTCCGTTCGCGTGCACATTTGGTAAGTCGCCATTGTCTGCCTGCCTTCATGTGTCTGTGGCTTGGCTTCAGGTCAGCCGGTAATATATATTTTGTGCCGCACCATGGTCGAGCCGTGGCCTTTGAGGTCCAAGCCTTCTAATTCTCTGCGTAGTCACGTCATATGCCCAGGCGAGAGTGGTATGTATGGTTTCGGTTATTCCTTAAAGGAATAATCCGACTATTATTACTATTACTATTATTATTATTTTATAATATTTTAAATCTATGATGTGCCCTCTCTTTTAGCGTCCTGGCATTGCTTGGCCTGCCACTGGCTACCACTCATGGGAGGCACTGCTGTTCTGTTTTACTCTGTTTTTACTCTGTTCTGGTTTCTGGTCGCTGTTCTGTCTTATTCTATTTTATTGTTCTGCTCTGTTTTATTCTCCTGTTTTCTGTTTTGTCATGATTCTGCTGGTCTGTGGAGTGTGGCGTTTTGCACAGACTGCTGCTCTTTCGCACACTTCTGTTCTTTTGTGCAGTCCTGCTCGGCCCTGTGCTGGTCATCAAAGAGTCCTGAGCTGGTCTACTCCGCCGAGACCTCCACAATATTTTAAATCATTATTTTTTTGTTTTCTTTTCTTACATTAGTTTCCTTGAGTTATGTAGGTTGTAGCTCTTTGTTTTGTTGTATTTTGTATATCGTATTTGTTGTATTTTGTTCTTTTTGTTTCTTTGGGTTTCTTTGAAATGTTTTTTTTTTTATCTATTTAGTCAGCACTATGTGTGAAGCACTTGGCCTGTTTTAATTTTTTTTATTTCAAACAGGTGCTGAGGGCCTAAGGTGGCAGTTGATCCCTGGTGGTGGTGTTCTTCACGATTCCTTTTTGTTGGTGTGTGGTGTCACGGGTGGCTAGTTTTATGGACCTTCCCCTTTTGATTTTCCCTGCGGTTTGCACCCCTAGGCCCAAGTGCTAGTTTTATGGTGGCTACGCCTTAGTGTCTGACCTGTAGTTTTCTTTTGACATTTTCATTTTGGTAATTATTTGTTAAATAAAGTCATTGTTTCTTTTAAAACCTCCTACACTGTCTCTGGCCCGATTGGTATCAAAGAACCTGTAGTTTTACACTCCGTATAGCTTAGTTATTTCTTGGGGTGAAATTCCCCAGGTGCCGTTGTTGCAACACCTCTTTCCTTAAGCCTCCACTCCCGCCACAAATGGATCAAAATGTAGATGTTGATCAAGTCACTTAGAGAGTTGTTTTTTTATTTCCCCCTCAAAGGAAGGATGCTTTTTTTTTTTTTTTTTTACACAAGCGGGGCACAGTGTAATTTAAATTTTTACCAAGGATCAAGGATCAAGGAACTTTATTGTCATACCAGGACATTTACATGTTATGGTACGAAAATTAGTACTCAGGTCCCAGTTTAAGCCATTCAAAGACGTGAACAAGAATGAAATATATAAACATAAGGGCAATAGTATAAACATTAGAGTAGAAAATATAAACATATAAACATTAGCGTAGAAAAATAAATATAACAGAGAAATAAAATAAACATTAGAGTAGAAATATATAAACATTGGCAGGGCATTCTACAGGGCAGGGCTAGAGTTCAGCAGTCTTACAGCTTCAGGGAAGAAGCTGTTCCTGAGCCTGGTGGTCCTGCTCGGATGCTCCTCAGCCGCCTGCCTGAGGGAGGTTGGAAGAGACTGTGTGCGGGATGGGTGAAGTCCTTCATGATGCGGAGGGCCCTCCCTCTGCATCGTGCTGTGTAGAGGTCTGAGGTGGTGGGCAGGCTGTTCCCCACAGTCCTCTGTGCAGCCTTAACCACCCTCTGCAGAGCCTTCCTCTCAGCAGCAGTGCAGCTGCCATGCCACACAGTGATGCAGGTGCAGAGGACACTCTCCACCGCACAGTGATAGAAGCTCCTCAGGACTGAGCCTCCAAGTCCAGCTCGCCGCAGCTTCCTGAGGAGGTAGAGGCGCTGGTGGGCCTTCCTAACCAGATGAGATGTGTTGGTGTTCCAGGTGAGGTCCTCGGTGATATGCTTGGTCTTTTTCACATTGATGCAGAGGTTGTTGTTTCTGCACCACTGCTCCAGATGTTCCACCTCCTCTCTGTACTCTGACTCATTGTTGTGATGTGTCCCACTACTGCTGTGTCATCCGCGAATTTCACTATGTGGCAGCTGGGGTGTCTCGCCGAGCAGTCATATGTCAGCAGGGTGAACAGGAGGGGGCTCAGCACACAGCCCTGCGGCGAGCCAGTGCTAAGGGTGATGGAGGAGGAGATGGTGTTGTGGATTCTGACAGTCTGTGTTCTGCTGGTCAGAAAGTCCAAGACCCAGTTCCCCAGTGTGGGACTCAGACCGAGGAGGGACAGCTTCTGTACCAGGGTCTGTGGGATGATGTTATTGAAGGCTGATGAGAAGTCCAGGAAGAGCAGACGGACATATGAGTTCCTGCTCTCCAGGTGGGTGAGGGTTGTGTGGACCACTGATGAGATGGCATCATCAGTGGAGCGGTTCTTCCTGTAGGCGTACTGGTGGGGGTCCACAGTGACATCGATGGAGTTTTTGATGTGGCCCATGACCAACCTCTCAAAGCACTTCATGGACTACCGGGGTCAGAGCTATGGGTCAGTAGTCATTGAGGCCTGTCACTGTGGAGCACTTGGGGACGGGGACAATTGTGGCAGTTTTTAAGCAGGTGGGGACAGATGCCAGTGACAGTGAGGTATTGAAAATGTCCGTCAGCACCTAAGACAGCTGATGAGCACAGTCCCTCAGAACCCGCCCTGGGATGTTGTCGGGGCCTGCAGCTTTGCGGGGGTTAATACCTATGAGGGTTCTCCTCACGTCAGCTGTGGTCCCACTGAGGGGTGTGTCACCGGGGGGTGGTGTGAGTCTGGTGCAGGAGGGGGGGGGGACAGGGTCCTCGAAGCGGGCATAGAACCTATTGAGTGCCTCTGGCAGGGAGGGGTCTAGTGGGCATTGTGCATCCCTGGTGTTGTAATTTGTGATGCGCTTGATGCCCTTCCACATGCTCCGGGGGTCGTTGGAGGTGAAGTGACCCTGAATTTTCTGAGCATATGTGGCTTTGGCCCTCGAGATACCCGCTGTCAGTTCTTTCCTCGCCACTCTCAGCGCTGATGCCTCACCTGCTCTAAACGCAGCATCCCTAGCTTTCAGCAGAGCTCTGACCTCAGCATTCAGCCAGGGTTTCTGGTTTGGGAAGCAGGTTACTGTCCTGGTGGTGGCGACATCATCAGCACACTTGGAGATGAAGCTGAGGACGGAGGAGGTGTATTCCTCGAGGTCCACCTCTCCCTCATATGTGGCTGCCTCCCTGAAGACCTGCCAGTCTGTGCATTGAAAGCAGTCCTGTAGCACAGAGGCTGCATCACTGGGCCACACAGTGACAGTCTTCTTTGTTGGCCTGATCCGTCTCAGCAGGGGGCAGTAAGCTGGCGCAAGCAGGATGGAGATGTGGTCGGAGAGGCCAAGAGGGGGGCGGGGGAGAGCTCTGTATGCATCCTGAATGTTGGTGTACACACAGTCCAGAGTGTTATCTCCGCGTGTCGGGATGCTGACATGCTGGTAAAAACTGGGCAAAGTGTCCGTCAATTTCATGTGGTTAAAGTCTCCCGCAACCATGTAAAACGCCTCCGGGTGCCTGCTCTGCAACAAGCTAATGGTGTCTTGTAGCTCCTGTAATGCTTCGTTAGCATTAGCATTAGCATTAGCACCCGGCGGGATGTAAACAATGGTAACGAACACCGCGGTGAACTCCCGTGGCAGATAGTGCAGCCGACATTTCACTGTCATAAGTTCTATTGCCTCAGAGCAGTAACTTTTAACCAGTCCACAGTTTGTACACCAACCTTCATTCACGTACACAGAAAGTCCTCCTCCCCGTGTTTTCCCTGACCGGTGGTCATGTTCCGCCCGGAAAAGCTGTAGTCCGTCGATCTGGAAGGCTGAGTCCGGCATGTTGTGGTTTAACCAGGTTTCCGTGAGGCAGAAAACAGCACAATTCCTCATCTCCGTGGAAACACTCAGCCTCAGGCGTAACAGATCCACTTTGTTGTCCAGGGAGCGGACGTTGGCCAGAAAGAGAGTTGGAATCGGCGGCCTGCTGGCCTTCAGCCGGACTAGCGCGCCTGCTCGCTTTTCTCTCTTTTGTTTTCGGGAGCATCGCTTCCTCTTGCCGGCTGCTCCCCGTACTCTGCTGCGCCACTCCGTCGTCCTCAGGAGCCCCTGTCTTCCGAGTGCGGATTTCAGCTTCGGTGGGATTGTGATAACCGAACTATTTCTGATGATCTTAAGTTTGGTAGAGCTGTACCTTACACACGAATTTAGCGCTAAACTAGTGCTAAAAGCGGCCTCAAAGTTGGAAAAGTAAGGCTTAATCCTGGGAGCTCGAGAAGCCGCTGCATCGCTGTGCGCCGCCACCTTGATTAACCTGAAAGAGTTGGAAGAGCATTTAAGAGGGTGTGAAAGCTTCTTTTGTCTGCATGTCCCACAGGAAGAATTCAATTCAATTCAATTTTATTTATATAGCGCCTTCCACAATCAAAATTGTCTCAAAGCGCTTTACAGAGACCCAGAGCCTGACCCCAGAGCAAGCACTTAAGGCGACAGTGGCAAGGAAAACTCCCTTTTAACAGGAAGAAACCTTGAGCAGAACCTGGCTCAGGTGGGGGACCCTCCTGCCGATGGCCGGGCTGGGTGAAAGGAGGAAAAGGAGGAAGATAGGACAGCTAGGAATGGAGGAGAGGGGGAGAAAGACATGCAGCATAATACAGACAATGTGGGTCAGTATTTACATTACAGTTAGTGGACAGTTATTGGATAATGTGTGCTCAGCAGATTAGAATTATGAAACAGAGCACGGAGGCAAAAAGCTGTCATGACTGGTAATTATTTACATTACAGTCTGCAAAGAATATTAATCAAATATTTATCTGTAGCAGAACGGAACATTAAACATGTTAGAAATCGATCATTGTAAACAATAAACAGCAGCAGGTGGGTGGAGCCAGGACCATAGGACATGCAGCTCTGGAGCCAGAGATACCTGCAGAAAGGTACAGAGAAAGAGAGACCAGAGAGACACAAACACAGGACTACAGGACAGAGAGGACACAGAGTTAATGTCATGTAATAAAGGCTAATAAATTTGAGAGTGGGTCTGAGGAGAGAAAGAGAAAGAAGAAGTGCGCAGTAGATCATGGGATGTACCCCAGCAGCCTAGGCCTATAGCAGCATAACTAGGGGATGATTCAGTTGCCTGAGCCAGCCCTACTAAGGGCTATATCCTTAACTGTAACAGTGTCTATAGAGATAATTGTGACTAACTATAAGTTTAATAAATAACTAGGACTGTAACTACAACTAATTATAAGCTTTATCAAACAAGAAGGTTTTAAGCTTCGTTTTAAAATTAGAGAGGGTGTCTGCTTCCCGAACCCAAACTGGCAGTTGGTTCCATAGGAGAGGGGCCTGATAGCTAAAGGCTCGGCCTCCCATTCTACTTTTAGAGATTTTGGGAACCATAAGCAAACCTGCATTCTGGGAACGAAGCAATCTGTTAGGATGATATGGTACTATCAGCTCTTTGAGATATGAAGAAGCCTGGCCATTGAGGGCCTTATATGTAAGGAGAAGGATTTTAAAATCAATTCTGGATTTTACAGGAAGCCAATGAAGAGAAGTTAGTACAGGAGTAATGTGATCTCTCTTGCTAATTCCAGTCAGTACTCTCGCTGCAGCATTTTGGATCAGCTGGATGCTTTTTAGAGAGTTAACTGGACATCCTGATAATAGGGAATTACAGTAGTCCAGCCTAGAAGTAACAAAAGCATGGACTAATTTTTCAGCATCACTCTGCGACAGAATGTTCCTAATCTTACTGATATTGCGCAGGTGAAAGAAGGCGGTCCTAGAGACTTGTTTTATATGTGAGTTAAAGGACAGATCCTGATCAAAAATAACTCCAAGGTTCCTCACAGTCGTACTGGAGGCTAAATTAATGCCATCCAGAGTAACTATATGATTAGATAAACTGTTTCTGAGGTGTTTGGGACCAAACAAAATAACCTCAGTTTTGTCTGAATTCAGAAGAAGAAAGTTACAGGTCATCCAGGCCTTTATGTCTTTAAGACATGCCTGAAGTATGGTTAACTGATCTGTTTCGTCTGGTTTCATAGATAAATATAGCTGGGTATCATCCGCATAGCAATGGAAATTTATTCCATGCTTCCTGATAATATTGCCTAGGGGAAGCATGTATAAGGTGAACAGTATCGGTCCAAGCACAGAACCCTGTGGAACTCCATGACTTACTCTGGTATATATGGAGGATCATCATTAACATGAACAAACTGGTATCTATCTGATAGATATGATTTAAACCAGCCTAGTGCTGTTCCTTTAATCCCAATAACATGTTCCAATCTATCCAATAGGATATTATGATCAATGGTGTCAAATGCAGCACTAAGGTCTAGCAGGACAAGTATAGAGACGAGTCCATTATCTGATGCTATAAGAAGGTCGTTGGTAACTTTCACCAGTGTTGTCTCTGTGCTATGATGAACTCTAAATCCTGACTGAAAAACTTCAAACAAACCGTTCCTATGTAGATGATCACACAACTGAGTTGCAACAGCCTTATCAAGAATTTTAGAATTAAAGGGGAGATTGGATATAGGTCTATAGTTTGCCAAAATGTCAGAGTCCAGAGAAGGCTTTTTAAGTAAAGGTTTGATAACTGCAACCTTAAAAGCCTGTGGGACATATCCTGTAACCAACGAGAGATTTATCTGATCTAATATGTGAGTGCCAATCAAAGGCAACACATCTTTAAGAAGTCTGGTCGGGATAGGATCCAAAAGACATGTTGATGATTTAGATTTAGAAACTATTGAAGTCAATTCAGCGAGATCTATGGGAGAGAAACAGTCTAACGACAAATCAGGACTGGCAGACATTTCTAAAGATGCTGTTCTAGACATACCTACATCATTAAGTCAAATTCAGTGCAATGTAATAATATTATGTTTTTTATTACAGAAATAAATTTCTAAATAAATTTACTTATTACATATTGAAGATATATTAGTATTTATAGTATTATTATAAACAATATATCTCATTATATGTGTAATTTAGCTACTATTAACGTTTGTTTTGTATGTAACTGTAACTGTTAACTACCAATAGCGTATAGTTATTGTATAGCTAAGTGTTACACTAATACTGAATTTTGTTTACTTAGTGTGACAGCCAGTTTAGATCAATTTGCAACTAGCTGAGTTATTTCATATGTTTAATCTGTCTTGACATACAGCTTTTATTCTTTTAATATACAGTCATTAAATGTATATCTATTATGAAATACTATAAATGTTCCATAAATTATAGATGACTAATATATTCTGATTAAATCAGTATTAGTAGTTAAGCGATTCAATTGATATGATATCTTCGTGCATTTCTTCAATGATACAGCATACTGCTCTGTTGTCTGACACCAAACATAACATGTAACAACTTACTTAACATACTCTTATTGAAGTACATTGCTGACATACTCATATTGATTTGCCATCTCATCAATGTTGGCTAGCGAACTAATGCTTTTTTGGATGACAACAATGTCAGAGTTGACCTATCGTCAATTGTACCATGCTTCAATGCATACTCGTTATTAAGCTAATCATGTATTGAAAAGCTGTAACTATGTATGTTGGTTAAAAGGATTCTGGAAGTTTTGAAAAAATCATACAAATTCTGTTGACTCCAATCGTTAATTCTAATGAACACTACTTTAATATAAACCCGTCATAAACACCTTCAATCTCATACCAATCATGAGCATATGATATTCACTAACAGCACACCTGAAATTGTGTGGGTATTTTTATGTCAAATTGGTAAGCAATGCCTTTTCTAAGAACAATCCAGGATAACTAGCTTCCACCTTTTGTAAATTCTGATAAAGTTATGTTTCCCTTTTATAATTTATGCTACTTATAACTTGTTACTAAAACTGTCCTTCATTAGTTTGAGCAAATTTAAATATGAGTACTGAATCATGAATTATAAGTATCAATTGCACTAATCAACGAGTAAAAGGCATAGAGAACTTTCTAAGATAATAATTTTTTAAAGTGAGCTCTTGACTTGAACATAAACTATTTACATGTATCGCCCTGTATGTACTCTAAAAAATTTATTAATCCGATACAATATTTGGAATACTAATTTATAAAGTACTCTTACCATGGTTCAAAATAATACTTTAGCAATAATGATAATTGATCATTTTCATCTTATTATGTCATTATATGTTATAATGTTATATAGAATGATATATTAATTATAATAATTATTACATCATAATCTTATAACTTTTTTGATATATCTAAACAGTTACTCTATAATACTAGCTTGCTCTCTATAATTCATTAGCAAATATACACCTAATATTATTAAATAGCGACAAATTTGAACAGTTTAGTGTTAATGATGAACACAATACTACACATTTATTCACTTTTACGTAAAGTTATTATGCCATCTATCAATCGTTCATTTGTAGAAGTTAGTTTAGAAATACTACTTAATTCTTTGTTATAAGTTTGTAGATTTATTCTTTTCTTGAGTAATGTTAGCTTATTAGAACCTGTTTTCCTAACATTTTGGATGTCTTAGGCTTATAAATTGGTTCGCTCTGTTACCCACAACTCGGTTTCTTTGGGGAATCCACTATGTAAATAGGCTGTTGGCTAAGATCGTAACATAAATCCATACAAGAGTTGTTAAATCATTGTAATCCTTGTATGGTTCGTCTCAATTCAACATTGAATATATGAACAAGCTACTTTGTCAGATAACGGCCCTCGTTCCCGTGCCATCATAAATCCACTTTAGTTAACATAATTCAATGTAATAACTTCCGACATATCATTCCGAGGCAGATTGTTAGCACGGCTTTCGGCAACATGTTTCGATGCTCTCACTGTTAATTAATAAGCTTGGTTGACAATGGCCCTCAGACATCCCTCTTCCTCTCAGAACTGATACGTCTTTCACGTTTCCATGAACCTATCTTACTCAAATAAGACAACAGTCTTTTTGGAAATTCATTTATTTCACGTTTTAGTTCAGGCTTCACGATTAATCCTTACTAACCCTAGTACTAAAAATCTCAGCTTTTCATAGGATTAGGTTTCATGTTCTGGACAGTCATGATATAGCTAATATAACAATTCAAGTGATACGTTGTAAAAGTAGAAGTGACAAGATAATTTTACTAATACAAGTCCTTCTCAATTAAAAATAATTTGTTACTAAACTCATAGTCCTAATTATTAACATTTATATCACTTGTATAGAAGATTAATTATGTAGAACTTAGTATTAATTGATTTTCAATCGTGCCTGTAATTACTACTTATTAAGATATATGCATGTTTTATGATCTGAACTTTGTTTCTCAATACATCTCTAATTTGTCAATCTTAGACCATTGTCGACGTATGTACTAGCAATGAATTAATCTTTAAATATACTCGATTATAAGTAATTAAATGTTGCACTATAGTTTATTATAATTAATAGTTAGAAACTTATCATCTATCTAACCTTTTTATTAGACATATACTATTTTAATAGCTTACGTTTAATTCTGATTCAGCTTATATGCTATTAGGTATGGCATTAAAACTTGATTCTAAGAATGTTGATATGTTAATCAAATTTGTGCATTATAACAGTTTAACTAATGTACATGTCTGCATAGTCAAACTATTCAATTTTCACGTTTCAATGTTCACTGTTTCCTTTATTTATCTGTTCATATACAGCTTCAGAAGTTACTTTGGCTACAATATTCTTTTAATATATTAGTTTCAGAAATTATTTCCTGATTTATTATTCAAGTATTCGCATTTGATATTTACAATATATAATTCCATTATGATTTACTGTGCATTTTACACTTCACGATTAACCAATTATAATGTCTCTAAGTCCCTCATCCTGGATCCTCAGCTCATCAGGGACTTCCACTCTGCACACCCCGACAAACCTGGCGGTCCGCCTGGAGGCGGTCATTGAGGGGGGGGTACTGTCATGAGACACCTCTGCTGCCTCTGGGGTTTTCTGTTTTGGTTTTTTTTTCTCTCTCTCTCTCTCTCTCTCTCATGTGTGTATGTGTGGGTGCGTGTCTTTGGTGTGGGTGTGTTTTTCAGGTAGTGGATTCCGGGGCAGCTCCTCCCTTCTCCATCCTCCTGATTAGGCTGATTCCACACACCTGTGCACAATCAGTCTTCCCTCAATCTATAAGAGGCTCAGCATTCCTGTCTACCCTCGCCAGATTGTACCGTCATCTTCTCTGGTGACAAGTTCTCTGCGCTCACTCGTCAACTTTAAATTGCGATTTAACTTACCTGATCCCTTTGGACCATACTGCTCTGCTCTCACCTAACCTGCCTGCTTCTTCTCCCTGCAGTCACCTCCGGCCACTGTCCTCCTGCCATTGTCCTCCTGCCATCAGCCCGCCGCGACAGCCGATCCAGCCACTCTGCCCCGGAATCCCTCCTCTATCCGTTTTCTTTCCTTTTTTTTGTAAATAAACTGTTCAACTCCATTCTTCAGTCTGCTTTTGGGTTCTGGCCTGTATCTTTTGACTCTGCCTAACAGATTGTGGTGTTTTTAGGTTCAGATGCTTTTGTAGTATACATTTTTTTGAGGTTTTTATGAGTAACACCTCTTGCATTTTTTAATTTATGCACTTTTTGTTGACGGGGAGCAGACACAGTCTCTATAGGGTAAAGGGAATCGTTAGAATGGTAGGAATAATAAGAATCATGAAAATCATGGGTGGGTGACAGCTCTAGAGAAACTGCAGAGAAGCGTGTAGGACTGCAACTCTGCATCCTGGTCTCAACTCTGGGTTGTCATGACTTTGGTTTTCTAATGAAATCTGTCATATTTCTAGATATGAGAGCTGCACCATCCAAAGTTGGATGGATGCCGTCTCTCCTAATCAGACCAGGTGTTCCCCAAAAAGTTTTCCAGTTATCAATGAAGGCCACGTCGTTTGCTGGACACCACCTAGTCACTTTTTTTTTTTTTTTTTTTTTTACAATATTTAGTAAGAGGAGATGAAATGTATCACGCTTCTTTGGGTCACACCACCTTGTTTTAATGTTCTGACTTATGTCTATTGCTCTTTTTGGAGGAACACTAATCCATTGTCAACAGTGGACATTTCAGTAATGTTTGAATGTTTTCATTTTCAACATTTTGAGCAAGTTTCTCAGAGATACATTTTTGTTGTTTTTATCTTTCTGTGATTTACTGCAGCAACTCTGAACATTCACTCAGAATAGACTCAGTTGAACTTGGAGAGTTATTGTTTTTCCCCAAAGGAAGGGTGCACTTCTTTTTATGTATTGTATTATTATTTATGTGTGGGACAGTGTAATTTCAGTTTGTGAGCAGCCCCAAGCAAAAGTGTGTTTGAAGGCAATTTTTTTTAACATGTCCCAAGGAAGGTCTTTTTTGACGTCTCAACATCCATTGACACTTATTTTGAAGCAAAGCTGGTTGAAGTTTGACTTGTTGGGGTTTTAATAAAGGTCCTTATTGAATTGTGGTTTCAACTATTTTTTCATGTGTTAATATTTAAGTTTGACAGGCTAATTCTCATGTAGATTCTTTTTGTAGAGTCTCTTTGTAGATATTTGCTTAAATTTTTGAAATCTAACAATTTCTGTAAACCCAAGTAACTTGGCAATAGAGCATGAGAAAAAAAATAGTAATGTTGCCCTAAGTTGATAAAATAAGTTCAACCAATATCTATTTTTAGTTCTCTTAAGTAATGTTTTCCAGTCCACATTACTTGATATAGAAAGTTGAGTCAATAAATCACGAGTTGTATTAGTTATGTATTCCATGTTGAGCCAACGTGATTCACAGTTGTAGGAACTTCATTTAAAAAATGCAACTGACATCTCTTAAAGTTATCTAAAATAATATTTTCAAGTCCAACTTACTTGATAAAAGAAGTTGAATCAACAGACTGCATGTTGAGTCAGCTCAGGTTTTGAAGTGTAATAAACTTGGCACTATAAGTTGACTCAAATTAACTTAGTCAAAGCAACAAGGTGACTTGACTTCAGTTGAGTCAACTAATCTTTTTTTACAGTGTAGATGGAGATAGTATAGAGATGACAGGAAACAAGGAAGAGTGGAACAAAGGTCTCCAGCGCAATTCAAACCAGGGACAGTGGCTTGTTATTGGCGTCTTAACCTCAAAGCCTTAGGGTTAGGCTTAGATGGTTAAATGGTCATACATCCAGGGCTGCAAATAGATTTCTGCGCAAAAACAACCCATCACAACGGTAAATTGGTGCCACAGGAGAATAAACAGCTCTAACACTTTCTTTTACAGTTGTCCCTCATCTCTGTAAAGGTGACTTCATTGGAAAGTGAAAAAAGAATACCTTTTTAATCACATCCTCTCTGGCTTGAAAATAGAGTTTACTTTCACCTAATAAGATTAGTGTTGTAGGGGCTTCATTCAGCGAGAGCATAAGCTTGATACTCTATCATGGTGAATGGCACAATTAGCCTCAGGGCTGCTGTCAGGTATTACTAGCATCTGCAGTGAGAAATTAGGCTAAACTACAAATTAAATGGACAGGAGCTGAATGCTCCCACACAGAATGTATTCCCACCCCTCACCTTCCCTTGCCCTCCCTGTCTTTCTCACATTCTCCTCTCCCTTCCTTCCTCATTGCCTCCACTTTCCCTGTCTCAACTCACCTTCTGCTCTTCCACACTTCCCTTCACCTCTCACTCACCTTCCTTGCCTCTCCTTTGGTACATACCCCCCCATTGCCCCCCTATTATCTCACATTTACTCTCCCCTTGCCTCTCTCATTGCCCTCCTTCACCCTGACCTAACCAACCAGTGACTACTCCTCAATTATTGGATATTGGGCGTTTTCCCACATGTCTCTGTGCTAATTAAATGTGGTGTACACTGTCTGGAGAATGTCACAACTGATTTTTCTTTCTGCAAGGAAGTGGGGAACCATTTAATTTTGGAAAACCTACCACCACCTCCACAATACACATACTGTACATACTTAGAGACACAAACATGCAGTACTCATCCTTATACTTCTATCCTAAGAAAAGATCTCGGTATATTCAGTCTGTTAGACAAAGCCTAACTTGCTTATATGATCCAGGGTACAGGGTGTTCATGAGTTCGAAAACTTCTATCTGACCAAAAAGGACCCCTTATCTTCCTAAACCTGAGATAGACCCATCCATTTAAAGAAATAGTGAAATAAACCAGACCCATTAACAGGGTATAAACATGGGACAAATCCTCCACCACTGCAGGGACCTGTAATTTAGTTGCCCCTAGTGGTACTTCTTGGTCATGCATTCTAACAAACATTTGACTATGTTCTTTGGAAGGGGAGCTGCAGAGAGGTTTTTGGGGCCATTTGCTGGAGAAAAACTGTTGACCATCTGTAGATTATCCTGAAAATGGGAGCTTGTTTCTTTTTATTTTTAAAAATCCATCCAAATCCAGCGATGTGGGGTGGAGGCAGCAGCTTCAGATGTTCAGACTCAATATGTTGTCCCTCCAATACACCATAATACATTAAACAAGTAAATAAAATATGTCTGAAATATTTAGACTGATGTTTTCAGGGATTGTAAAGACCTTTTCCAGGAGCTCCAGTGTTTTCAGTAGCAAATAGAAACATAGGGGGTGCATTGATTTCACTGTCACTAAAGAAACATCCATCAGCTCAGAGCCATCAACTGAAAACACACACCCTTGCTAAGGCATGATGAACAGCTCTGTCAGACCTCACCTTAGATTTGCTTTATTTGGCTCAGCACTACACTGATATTCCTAATACAACAGACTCACTTCTAACATGTTAACATAACAGTCCTTTGTTATTATCATTATTGTATGCTATTGTATATATATAATTGTATATTGTATGCTACAATTTATTCATTGTTGTTTTTTGAGATACATTTGTAGTATGTTGGACGTCTAAATGATCTGTTAAAACACCTTAAGTACACTGGGAAAACTGGCTTAAATATATATATAAACATAAAATGTTGATGATACATCATCAAACATTTTATGAACAGTGCCTGCATTCTCCAACTGACATTCAGAGTCTGTCCCCAGTGGCACTGTCTCCCGCTCTTTATTAATCTTCCAGCTATAAAAGCAGTCCACCCAAAATTAATGTGACTACAACTGGGTCAAAGTGGTAGCTGAACACTTTTCAGGCCTTGTGATGCTCTGTATTGTCTGATCAGAGCACGAATGACACATACCATTCATTTAAAGCTGTGGATAAGCTTCATTGCTGAAATCTTATATAAATTAAGTTATTGTACAACTTGAGATGTGAATCACTGCAAAAAAAAAAAAAGAGAGGATGACAATTTTTGGTTGTACAGTTAAACAGAAATTTCAATTTTACAATAGAATTTAAAAACCTGAGATTCCACTTCATGACCTAGCAGCAGAACTGTTAGACAAACACCCTGTGAAATGTGTACATGAACTACTGCACCGTACAGTGAGAGTTCATCTCAGCAGTAAGTTACACTTACTTTTGCCATTTTAGGCTTTGTTCCTCTTGAATGTAGATCAGTGCTGGTGGTATAGGGTTCTTTAAAAATAGAAGGTACACGAACCTGTCACACTCAGTTTTTTACAATTGGTAATACGCATTTTTCAATATTGAGTTAACTTTTTCAAAACTCTTCACATAGTCAGCATAACAGAAGTCAGTGTGGATCACTGTTCAGTGCTTTGGCACAAAATTTATTCAATGCCCACATTTCTACAAATTCATGAACCGTTTTCCCACTCAAATTAACTACCACCCAAACTGTGTATTTACAGTCCATTTTTATGTTTGTATAAGTATTTGTGTAAAAACAGTTTAAAATTCAATGAAATTAAAAAAAAATTAAATAAATCAACTCCTAAGTGGGCCGTACAACACTGAGCACCTATTTTCATGCCTTAATGACCTCTATGAAAGACTTGTACCAGGTGAGGAAACACCTGGAGCAGAACATGTTGCAATTGTATGCAACAATATGATGTTTTACCATTCCCTTCCAGTCACAGCAATGGCTTATAGCCCATCCCAGGATGGTGTCACTTTTCTTTACACCTCTCCATTCCTACACCCCATTGAGGAATTTTATTCCTTTTGGAGGTAGAAAGCTTATGACCACAAGCTACATTGATCAGATGTGCCTCTGACACTCAGGTTAACACTGCTTTATTTCAAATTCTGTACAGTTCTTGTACAAGTATGTACAGTGAATATATATAGTTTTGTACGGCATTACTGGAAAAACTTCAGTCTCAATTTGTGCACTTGTAATTACTCAATGCAAAAATACCATGTTGCAGCAGTTGCATCTGTTATGCACAATAAATGCAATAAAGAACCAATGGTACTGTTCTAATTTTAGAGTTGATCCTGAGATTTGTATGAAGGATTTTAGTTAGTGCACTGTGAATGATTAACTATTGTGCCAAACTGCATGTCAGTAAAGAGGTCTGTCTGAACAATTTTGAGTAATGAACTTAGAGACATGTATAGAGAAATTAATGTAATACACTACTGTAATACACTATAAATTGTTTCGCTCAGACCAAGTCTTACTGTAGCACAAGATGTAAAGAGCAATTTGGAAAAGCAAATAGATACGACTTAAGCACATTTTGTAGGTGCAGGTTTACTTCTAAAGCACTGTTAAACCCAGTCATCATAGATCAGGATTACTGCATACATGTTCCCTTGTTTATGAAAATGAGGATAAACAAAATACTAACATCTGTTGATAGAATGCAGTACCAATACTACACCACAAACAAATATTCATAATTTTCCAAAGATCTGAAAATTTTGTATGACACAGCTTTACAAGGTAGTCTTTACTGAATTACTATTGTGTTGGAGGCATTATTTTGTAGTCTATTGTACTGTAGTAAATTATAGTTTTTAAATACTTGTGCATGATAAAAGGTGACATTAAAATCAACAATTTATTTCCATGAATTTAAATGTGAAAATGTACTGTCTCAAGCTGAGAATGGGGACACTATGGTTAATACTTCATGAAGAAAGAATTGAACAAATCTGCTGGCCTATAAATTGTGATTTAAAATAACACAATGAGCTAATTCACCCCAATGGAAGAGAGTGGGGAAGTAGAAAGAGAGAAAGTGATTGTGACAAATGTGCTTTTGCTACCAAGTGCCTGTTAAGTGAGATGAGTCTTTTTATACCCTGACAAAAAAATGGAGATATCAGTGATATTGAAACAGACAAGGCTCCCTTTAACCTACTTGGCGCAATTTGCTTGGAGTTAATAGTCTGTTGTTGGAGATTTGATCAGCAGTGAGCCAAGTGGATCACATCTAGTCCAAACAGTCCATAGTAGCTGTCACTTCTCATCACATCAGCATCACCGCTGTACCAGGCTAATATAGAGAGAGGAAAAACCGCTACTAGAGGAGAAGTGTGTGAGTCTGCATGTGAGTATGTGTGTTTACTTAAGGTACAACAACAAAGAACTGGTTGTGCTGTGTAGTAGAGTGTGTGTTTGTACAGAGGTCTGTATGTTTGTGCAAAAAATACTAAAATCACATCTGTATTTATATGGTCATTTTATAGATATTGATTTTTTTTTTTTAATTAGACCCATTTCTTGTACTTCTTATTTTATTGAACCACTGGATGTATTACATTAGTATTTCTGTCGTTGGATTTAAAACCCACAGTGGGACATTTTTAAAAACCCATGCTTATGTGTATGTGTGCGCCAGATCTCGTTGTGCTCTCTTGATTGCGCACACGCACATTTGTACTTGTTTTGGATTTGTACACTTTATTTACTGTATTTCTTCTTTATTTATCTCTGGTATCAAGTTGTTTAGCAGATTGGCATCAAATGTTCATCTTGTGTGTTTGAAGGCAATGCACTGTGACAGCTCTGCCATTTTCCTGCAGGGCCTAAACACGTTTCAACCTGACCTTATCTCTTACACAGAATAATCATGTGCAGCTTTAAATAAAGAAAATAGCTTTTGTAGCATAATGTTGTATATCAAAACCATTCGCTGACAAACATTTTCAATTAGATATTCCTTTTGCTTTAGTGGTGCTGGTAAAATGTATCACTGTACATTTGATCAATTTAAGTAAATTTTTACGCTTTCCCAGAAAAATTAACTAGAATTTTTAAAAGAAGAACTCCAGATCATCATTTTGAAAGATGAAGCGAATCAGATGATAGAGCGGAGAAGTCTTTGAGGTTGGGGGTGGATGAATGGAAGGACTACAATTGTATTACAGCCTTATTATTGTAATGGTTATTATTGTAACCATGACAATGAAAGTCCCTTCATCTTAATTAAGCAATCGTTTTAACCTAAACCATAATGTTTCCCTAAACCTAAACAAACTTCAAACTTAATATTGCTAAATAATGAAAAATGGCTTAATTTTCAACAGTGATGTATAACAGTTTTGGAAGAGATAAATAAATAATTTGGTCCCATCAATAGGGGGATCAGATCAGGAAACAATTCTATAACCTCTATTTTTTTATTGGCATCATATGTGTAGCCACGGATAGGTTCACCCACTTAACACCATTCAGATCTGGATGAATGAACTAAATTATGTGAAAACTGAAAATAAAACATTTAATTGTAATAATGATTCATGAACACATGATAGTGAAATAAACCATATTGCTTGAATTCATCACATCACAATGCCGTGAGAGAGATAAAAAGTTAAGGTTTATAATTCTCAAAGCTGTGTCGTGACCTACATTATTTTCCTCATCAGACAGTAAGTAAATCAGTGTGGATGTTAATTTAGCCCTAAATCAACATGCCAGTGGTTATTTTTTGCTGGTGTTGGACTTTATGAAACTGGACATTTCATAAAGCTGTTAAGCTGCAGTGGCATATTTACCCAGATGTATGGTGTCCTGCAGGCTCTGGTCACCCTACATAACAAACTGGATATTACTCTTATCAGCTGTCAGTCAAACCTGATAACACAGCATCACTGGTGACACACAGACTGCAATTTCTTCATTTCCCTGACACTGAACTGATTTAACTGAACTGTAGTTACGTAATTTCAGTTATAACAGTGCAATCACTGGTAAGCTACTTACACCTTTTGTTCTTGCTGTATTGCTTGTGGTACAGAAAGCTGCCCTCTTTAGAAAAACACCATGTGAAGAATGACCTCTTAAAACATTGATGGTTGAGGAGAAATTAGTATATTGCATGCATACAACATACATACAACCTTGAAACCAAGGAAAGATCTCCTCGAACAAAAGACCAAGTGTAAATTACGTCTTCATTAACCAAATGGAAAGAAGCCATGAATTGTCCACAAGCTGAACACTCACTAGTATAACCTAAACTACCAGGATAAACATAGGCCCAATTACAGTTCTCACAGAAAAGAAGCCTCAACACAGAACATCTGGATTTTTTTAATATAAAATTTAATATTTTCCCTTTCCAAAGTTACCCATATTCCAATAAACCTAAGCAGAGACCTTGTCCTAAAGGCACAAAATTACAACAAACTGAATAAATGCTATAAACAAAGAATAAATGATTAAATTTAAAATTTAGTTAATGGTGCACATAGATGCAAAAGGTGCATTTTGTGCTCCTGATGCTGGGACCTAGTGTACGTGCCAGGCTTGGGCAAAATGCCTGTTGTGGGTTCTTCTTCCCTTCTGCTCTTCTTTCTCTCCTCTTCTTCTGTCTTCTTTCAAATGCAGTCAAGTGATGCCATTCACTGGTTTCCTTAACTTAAGAATAATTGAAAAAGGTATGTGGTGGGAGGTTGAGAACAAATAAGTTGGGGGACACTGTCGCACACATGTAGTTAATTTTTGTCTAGAGACACTAGATTTATTGGTTGCAACTAACTCTGTATTAATTTAATTTTTGGTGAAGATAAGCAAGTCAGTGTTGCCAACCAAGTACCTTTCTGGTTAGAGTTGCCAGCTTTTTGGACCCCTTTAGCAATTTTTTTTTTTCAAATAGGCACACAAATTATAATTTCCTCTAATTTCTTTGAGTATGAGAAATTTGAGTATTGTAGGATAAAATGTTATTTCAATTTAAAAAGAGAATAGAATAGAGTTTTATTTGCCATTTGCAGATACACTGTACATGTGCATTGGAATTCTTGTGCATCCCTCCCTTGAGTCAAGCTTACTAAAGGTTTAAATAATACAATAAAATAAGAAATAAAATAAAATAACCAAGAAATAAATAATACAAAAGAAGACCAAGATAGCAGACTTACAATACTGAGAAGATTCTTAAGAAAATTAAGAAAATTAGGTGCCTAATATAGGCACACTGTTACTTCCAGTATGTGCTGTTTCACATGGTGATCGTAACGGGCATATTGCACATGGTGATATTGCAAATATTTTAGAAATATTTCACATGGTGAATATAAGGACATATTGCACATGTTGATAACAGATTGTCTTTGACATGTTTTTTTGCACATTGACAGGGTTATGATATGTAGTAGCTTCTTCCCTCCTTAATGTCCTGTGCCACTGTTCTGACAGTGGCTGGGAATAAGCTGTTGTGGAGACGGGCTCTGTGGGCACTGATGCTCACCGGCTTGTGATGCCTCAGGTTGTAGCCTGAGTCCACCCACTGAAACAGAGCACGAGCTGGATGGTGTTTGTCTTTCACGATGCTCTGTGCTTTGCGTCTGCAGCGCTCGGTGTAGATCGAGTCCATTATTTAAGATGCTGTGACTTTGTGGATCATAAAAAAACCTTGCTATTTGACTGCAATCTGCACCACACCACCTGGTTCAGATAAGTATAGACCTATGTGTCTTGTATTGAACCTTCTCAAGTTTTCCAAAATCTCTTCTCTGTTCACTACACTGGCTCCTTGCCGGCGCTTGCATCCAGTTCAAAACTAGTGATTGTTAACAGAGTAGTAAAGGAAACTGTTCCTTCCTACCTCCAAGCCGTGATCAAACGTATCACCCCTGCACACCCCTGCTTTGGTCAGGGCAACAGGATAACAGGACATCTTCTGACTCAGGCTAAAAGAAAAACAAAACAAACAAATAAAAAACACCTTTTAAGATTACATCTCAACAACCCTTCCTAGCACTAAGTTACATCTCAGTTAGCTTTCTCAATCAGCTATGGCTAATCAGGCTGCTCATTCAAACAGACATAAGTAAACTGAGACCTCCTTCATCTGGATCACCTGAGGAATGGGGAGTAAGGTGTGTGTTACACAATTGGTTGATGTTGATTATTTTGTTCTTTTTCAGAGCTTAAAAAAATGTGCGTGCATGTGTGTGTGTGTGTGTGTAACTGTCAGGCACAACTGTCAAGCTCTCAGGAAAGTTGCACTGAAACTTAATGAGTAGGATGCCTGACAGTTGTGCACAGCATCACTGTTTGTAGTAAACTTACTGTACACTTACATATGACAACACTTAATCACAGAAGAGACTAGGCTTTTACTAGATTACTGATTAATAGAAAAAAAAAAAAGGTTCTTTTAGGTGATGAACAGATTCTATCTACAATAGACCCACACCCTAGAATCCATAGTCTTCCTCCATCCCCTTGTTTTTGTAACCATTACCTTTAGGCAGAGATCAGTTCATGCTTTCTTTGAACCATCCCCTAGTTAAGCTGCTAGACTTAGACTGCCAGGGGACTTCTCATGATGCACCGAGCTCCCCAGATTACAGAACAGTTAGTTGATACTGTGTGCTCAGCAGATTACAGTTATGATAGGAAACAGAACACAGAAGAAAAAAGCTGTCATGATTGGCAATTATTTACATTACAGTCTGCATAGAATATTAACCCAAAATTTATCTGAAGCAGAGTGGAACATTAAGCAGAGTAATGTGTTAGAAATGGATAATTGTAGACAATAAACAGCAGCAGGTCGGTGGAGGCAGGACCACAGACAGAGAACATGCAGCTCCGTAGCCAGAGATACCTGCAGAAAGGTACAGAGAAAGAGAGACCAGAGAGAAACAAGCACAGAACTACGGGAAAGAGAGGACACAGAGTTAATGACATGTAATAAAGGCTAATGTGAGAGTGGGTCTGAGGAGAGAAAGAGAGAAGAGAAGAGAAGAGGTATGTAGATGATCATAGGAAGTCCCCCAGCAGCCTAGGCCTATAGCAGCATATCTAAGGGATGGTTCAGTTGCCTGAGCCAGCCCTACTATGGGCTTTATCCTTAACTGTAACAGTGTCTATAGAAATAATTGTGACTAACTATAGGTTTAGTCATAATAACTAAAACTGCAACTACAACTAATTATAAGCTTTGACAAACAAAAAAGTTTTAAGCCTAATTTTAAAATTAGAGAGTGTCTGCCTCCCATTCTACTTTTAGGGATTCTGGGAACCATAAGCGAACCTGCATTCTGGGAACGAAGCAATCTATTGGGATAATATGGTATGTGGAATTTTTTTTCAATGTATCTGTGTTTAGTGATACTACGTTTAGGATTGTAAATTTAGAAATAAACTGTACCCAAAACCATTCTTTGTACAAGTTATCCCACATTCTTTCAGGTTGTAAAACTCTCCCTGGAGGGGTTTTAAGACAATAAGGATTATACATTTTCAATTCAATTCAATTCAATTCAATTTTATTTATATAGCGCCTTCCACAATCAAAATTGTCTCAAAGCGCTTTACAGAGACCCAGAGCCTGACCCCAGAGCAAGCACTTAAGGCGACAGTGGCAAGGAAAACTCCCTTTTAACAGGAAGAAACCTTGAGCAGAACCTGGCTCAGATGGGGGACCCTCCTGCCGATGGCCGGGCTGGGTGAAAGGAGGAAAAGGAGGAAGATAGGACAGCTAGGAATGGAGGAGAGGGGGGAGAAAGACATGCAGCATAATACAGACAATGTGGGTCAGTATTTACATTACAGTTAGTGAACAGTTATTGGATAATGTGTGCTCAGCAGATTAGAATTATGAAACAGAGCACGGAGGCAAAAAGCTGTCATGACTGGTAATTATTAACATTACAGTTTGCAAAGAATATTAATCAAATATTTATCTGTAGCAGAACGGAACATTAAACATGTTAGAAATAGATCATTGTAAACAATAAACAGCAGCAGGTGGGTGGACCTTGTGATCATTTAGAACAGATGTCCCCTAGGGTGAAATGGCATCTGTAACTGCTGATCTGGAAGTGAACTCCATCTGATTGTCATGAGTTTTACAGTAGGTGTGATCAGAAGACATCCTTTATCATCCCTCATGCTGGGAAAGGTATTTATGGCATACTGTATACAGGTATAAATAGACTACAGAACAGTCTACAGACAACACTGCAGAACACACTGTGAACTGTATGTCTTGTCTCCATGCTGCATGAAATTAAAGACTTGATTCACCCGGTCTGATTCTTCCCTCTGCAGGATTAAACCCTCACATTGTTTTCACAGGTACTATCAGCTCTTTGAGATACGAAGGAGCCTGGCCATCGAGTGCCTTATACACTACTCACAATAAGTTAGGAATATTGTTATTTACATGAGTGCTTTTCCTATTTGGTCTGAATTTTAATGAAATAAGTTCCCTTTGATATTACTAATAGTGAATGAGTAGAAACACCATTTTCATTAGTTTAATATTTATTACCCCCAAAATTTGGACAATAACAAGGATAGCCCCAAATAAAAATTGACAATGTCAGTGGCCAGTGTTTCCACCATTTGCTTCAATGACAGCTTGACAGCGATGTCTCATGCTCCTCACTAGCCTCATGATGTTTTTCTGAGGTTCTCTTCCACAAGTGCTACACACAGTTCTGCCAGGTCACGTAGGGGTGGGGTATGATCATCCAGTCTCTGCTTCAGCTGGTCCCAGACATGCTCTATGGCGTGGTGGCGCTGCTCGTCCGTTAAGTGACGTTGCGTGTTCATGGCTGTTTGAATGATGAATTTGGAATGACTTACTGACAATACCAGCTTTTTATACCCACAGAATGTTGAAATTGATGCCACATTGAAAAGGGTTGTCTTTTAGTACTTTTTGGTATTGGCCCCAATATGTAAGGCACACTGTACACAGTGAGACCATTACGTGGAAAACACAGAATGAGGTGTGTCTATCACCCCAATACAATTGCCTCACTATCTCTGAAGTGAAACAAACACTGTATGTATGACATCCACTGAATCTCTCACAATATCCCTAACTTATTGTGAGTAGTGTATGTAAGGAGAAGGATTTTAAAATCAATTCTGGATTTTACAGGGGGGCAATGAAGAGAACTTAATACAGGAGTAATATGATCTCTCTTGCTAATTCCAGTCAGTACTCTCGCTGCAGCATTTTGGATCAGCTGGAGGCTTTCTAGAGAGTTAACTGGACATCCTGATAATAGGGAATTACAGTAGTCCAGCCTAGAAGTAACAAAGGCATGGATTAGTTTTCTGAGACTAGACACTCTGAGACAGAATGGTCCTAATCTTAACAATATTCCGCAGGTGAAAGAAGGCAGTCCTAGACTTGTTTTATATAAGAGTTAAAGGACAAATCCTGATCAAAAATAACTCCAAGGTTCCTCACAGTCGTACTGGAGGCTAAATTAATGCCATCCAGAGTAAGTATATGGTTAGATAAACTGTTTCTGAGGTGTTTAAGACCAGACACAATAACCTCAGTTTTGTATTCAGAAGAAGACAGTTACAAGTCATCCAGGCCTTTATGTCTTTAACATGCCTGAAGCATGGCTAACTGATCTATTTCGTCTGGGTTCATAGATAAATATAGCTGGTTATCATCTGCATAGCAATGGAAATTTATTTTCTTTCTGTTTACATTCATATCCCATTAAGGCTTTTTACTAACTTGATTCCTTTCCTTTTCCATAGTTTTGTACCTCCTCACCTCTCTTCTCTTGTGCTGTTGCTCTTTGCTGACCTCGGAGCTGTGGAGTCTGGGTCGGCAGCTGTGAGCCACCTTTTGAACCCACAATTAGTCTCAATAATTATTATTAGTCCTCTTATTAGTTTTACTATCATTAGTTATATGATTATTATTGTTTGTATTGTGATTAGTCCTATATTAGTCCTATTACTAATCCTACTATTGTCTTTTTCTTATTTTTAGTCTTGCTGTCATTATGTGGAACCTGCACTGTGCTATGTTCTCTTTCCTTCTGCTCTTGCTTGTCCTTTGATGTAATATCAATATAAATAAAAGACTGAACTTCTCGTTCCTCTTGCTCTTGCTTAATTTCACTATAATGCAGAAGAAGAACATTGTCAGGCAAAGATTTTGTATATAGTGACCAACCAAGTTATTCAGTGATCTCATTTTACAGATACTTGAAATTACCTTTGTGGGTAGATGCAGGAGCCCACAGGAGGACTTCTGTATGTTTTTTTTTCATGGATTCACATGTAGAGACAGAGGCAGGCCTATTGTTAGCACAACATCATCCATCACAGAAAAAAACAACTATGTGAACCACCACTTGAAACCTCTGGACCAGATTTATGTGCATTTTAGAAGTGTGTCACGGAGGGTCAGAGAGGCCCGTCTGCTGCAGGGGCAAGGCAGGTCAGAAATACATGTATCTCTCAGTATACTGGATCATCTCCACCTTCACATCTGCACATCAAAATATGACTTTTGTCACATAACCAGTAACACAAGCACTGAGGAAGTACGTGTACGTACTGCCAAATTTCGTGTTTTTCAGGTAAAAATTTATTTTATTTTTTGCTGTTTCACATATTTTACCAGAACATATACAGTTAGTAAGCTTGCATGAAATCTATGTAGGCCTGTGCCACACAACAAACACCTTCAGGTAAAGTTGTCCAGTAATGTAGTGAGTGATCCATGTAAAACACACCAAATTTCTTTTGTCAAGTCCTGGTCTTTTTCAGTCCTGCATGTCAACTGGCCTATTTTCCGTCTTATCTGATGGTTGTTGTTTTTTTAATAAAAGCAAACAAACACCTGGGGAAAGGTACGGGGGATGTCCCAGTGAACAGTGTCCCAGTTGGCATTGGGTATCTGTTGATACCAAGTCTGATCTGGTTGATTAAATATATATCTAATACAACAAAATGGCAGGTGTTGACACTAAATCTTTATTTTTCACAAGCCATTTGATCCAGATACTGAAGCTCCTGATTAACTATGAAAAACTATGAAAACTATGACAATATACTTAAATTATTGATATGATATGACTGAAAGTATAACTAGAAACATGCAACACCTGAAAGTGATGTGATGTGACAGAGTAAACGTCTTGTGCTGCATTGGATTCACGTCAGATCTCGAAGTGTTCCATGATTCTTGATGCCAAATGTAAACAGTCATTATGGTGTTAGAGTTTTTACATCATAAACAATCTTGATTTAAGTACGGACACTGCCTTGCAGAGACACCACATACCCTAACAAGAGAGTTTCATTTTGACCTGCCATCAAGTTACTCGTGGCACAAATATTAATTAATGACAGCTGATATGACTTGCTGCCAGTGATGTGTCACTTTAACCAGAGAAAAAACGGTCAGAAAGGGGTTGAAATGAGAATGTTTGCTGAATGTTTTTCACAGTGCTCTTTGCTCATAAAAGAGGAGAGATAAAAGATTTGTAACTGCGAGAGCTTCATGAATTAATGTATTTCACCACCCCAGGTGTCAGAACAAATCAATCACATCTAATTTTCACTTGCATACAGTATGCAGCAAAATGCTCACATTTAGGCTGTCATGAAGGAGAACAATACTGCAACACTAGTAAGCTGATGTGGACAAAATGCAGTTCATAACTAGTTAAGAAACTGATCTGATTTTGATCTGCTTTATTTTAACTGATATCAGTCCTTGAGATCAGTAAAACAATGTCATGTCCATTTTATTTTTCAGCAAGTAGGGCTACCATTGTTCTATCTTCAGTGCATGCAAAATGAGTGAAAGCTCCTGCAGGAACTGCTGAGAGGTGGGCAATGTCATTAATTCCACTGAATAAGAAAGGCTAGCATAATAACCAATGGCATAAGGAGAGGAGAGGACAGCACTAAAATAAATCACACAAAAACATATTTCATCTTTAATAGAGACGGAAATTAAAATCACTTATTTTGTTCAGTTTAGTTCAACGATTTGTAATCACTGTTCACTTGTTCACACTGTTTCTGAATCTAAGAGGTTGCATCACTTTTCAAAAGGAATTCAGTATGTACAACAGAAAAGGAATGCATCACCATTCATATGGCTGCAACATTCAGCACTGATTCTGACACACTAAGCCTTGAATCGAGATGGAATGGTGAGAGGGGTAAGGAGAGAGTAGTGGCTGGAAAGAGAGAAGGAAAGGTTAAAAAGAAAGGGAAGTTCAAAACATAATTGGACTTTTCTCTGTGTTTTCTTTTCCTGTCTGGATTAGAGGGGAGTCATGCAGGATTTGGAACACATGGTAATTATCCCATCTGAGATCCCATCTGCGACCCCCCCTTCCTCAACCTGTTTTCTAAATCCTACCAAGCCCTCTCAGCTTAAGCAGGATTGTCTTTCTCTGCTCCAGAGTCTCCAAGGTCACTAAAAACAAGCCAGGCTTTTGTGTCACAACAACAAAGGATTTCAAATGAAAAAGCAGATACCTTTTAACTGCCTCTGAGAGGAACCAGCACTTATTTTAAAGCCTTCACATGTTCAGAAATGCTTTTATTTTCTTGATGTGAATATCTCATCATGCATGAATGGTTACTTAATACTGTCTATATATAATATACCACAGTATACAGTGTCAGCAAAACATCTTTTCATCATTTTCAATGTGTTTATATGAAGCACTGTTTTGTTCCACTAACAGTGGAATGTGGGATGTGATGAGGCTGGTGCAACAGAAAGGAAGTTGTATAAATGAAGCATGTGAAGCCTAAATGAAGCAAGTGAAGTCTAAATGAAGCAATGAAGCACAAGACACAGTGGCACTGCCCTTTTGTAGCTAAAGGGCAGGTTTAAAGATATTCTGCTTGCCCCACTGGACTCCACCAGAACACAGCAACCACCTGTTGTAAACTGTCACCTGTATGTACTGTTTATCAATCAAAACTAAATAAACAAGAGCCACACTGTAAAGTACCATTTTTTTGTTTGTTTTGTGCTTCTCGAGCCTTTCGTGGTGCCTGACCCACTCTTAACTGCATCACAAAGTGCCTCAGTATCTGATGTAACTGCACTGGGAGCATGAGTTGCTGTTGGATTCCTGGCTGCCTTTTGGCTGCACGCACTGAACAGTGTCAAAATAACAGATACCCCTCAGATAATAATAGCTCTAATAGGAAAACAACGGACTGATTTTATATCTCCTTTATCCCAAATGTGGAGGCCCTACCTCCGTCGACTCCTGAGTAATGACACAGTGAGGTCTCTTATCTTGATAACTATGTCACATTTTTCATCATCAATATGTCACTTTCACAAAATTCGAAAGTGAAGTGAAATAGCAAACAGAGCAGAACAGATAGGGGGATCCAAACACATAAACATGTTAAATATTTTCAGCTGACTCTAATACAGGTTGAAGTTTTGCACAATGGAATTAACTCCTTTACTTACTGTATCTGTAACGCAACTATTGTGTGTGTGTCACAAAATGTTCTTTTTGTGAAGGCAGTTATTTTCTCTACATTGCATTACTGTTAAAGTTGTCATTTTGGATCTCCAGTTAGAAAAAAAATGTATTGCACTTCTGTCAAAATCTGACCATTTTCTTACCAGCAGCTTAATTAATATTAATCAGTTTACCATGGTCTCAGATCACTCACCCACTTTGATGAGTACACTGTTGAGATAACTAATAAAAAACATGGCCTCAATTAAAGATACCATAGGTGTCAGCTCTCTCATTTTCACTCATTCATACTTTCCCACTCCTGTCCTTGGTTTCACGAAATCTTAAAGGATACTCCACTGATTTAATACATAAAGACCAATTTACTTGTTATAATTAATACTACTCAGTCTGTGAAAACATGTCTATAATCTTCTGTGGCTCTGGAGGAGCTTTGTCAAATCTAGTAAGAATTACTCCAATGACATCACTGGAGTTGTTTCAGCTGGTGGGGATGTCAAGACATGGGCATATTCCATTTCATGGAGGTCTAATAAATAGATAAATAGATACGGGGTTGTGGTATGGAAAAAGTGCACAGGGTCAGGAAGCTATTTCTAGTTTACAGTAGTCATGCTTAGATAAACAATACAAATGGCAGTAGACGGCAGCAGCTGAAATGGTCCATGGTTAGGCTGGCTGAAAATCATATGGAGCTTGCTGACTCAGAATACTCTACATATCCTGGATAGAAGGAACCTCACATTCACTGCTGCTCTGGGTTGTCCATACGACATACTGTAGCTGGTAACAGACATCAGAAGAGTGACTGATGAAAATGATGAAAAGATGTTTTGCTGACTCTGGGTGGACTCTATCCACCCAGGTGAGAACTCCAGGGGGTTGTATTGGTGATAATGACACAACCAAATGGGCACAGTCAGCTTGGCCATTAGTCTGGGGGTGAAAGCCAGATGACAAACTGACAGTAGCTCCCAGAGCCCGATAAAGCTCTCCGCACACATAAGATTGTGACTGGGCTCAGACACAATGCAGAGATGCCACGCAGACAAAAAACATGAGTGACTAAGAGGTCAGCTGTTTCTCTAGCAGAAGGAAGCTTAGGAAGAGCCACAAAATTCACTGCCTCAGACAAATGATCAACAACTGTAAGAATGGTTGTATTCCTTGAGGGAGGCAAACTGGTCACAAAGTCAACCCAGTTGAACCAAAATGGGTCCTGAGGTTTATATGCCCTTGAGCTGGATGAAAGCTTGATCAGCCTCAGGGGTTCAGGAAAAGGGTAAGGAGATTGAGGTGAGTCTGGTGAGGGGGCTGCCACACTGCTGAAGTCTTTTACTTTTAACTGTTTACTTGTCCACTCTCAGTGATGTAACCAAAAAATCTGACTGTCTGGGGAACTGTGTCTGTGGAACTAGGTGTGTTTGCAGGTGGTTATTCACTCTAAGACTAGAGACTAGAGACTCAAGATTAGCGGGATCATCTCAAGAAGCTAAGTCATCCTTCATTTGTTCACTTTATCTGGTAATGAACACTCTCTCCGTAGTGCCACATCATTCCACAGAGAATGAGCAGCTAATGTCCAGAAATCCATGGAATAATCAGTGACACTCCTAGAACCCTGCCTCAGACTTCACAGCAAGTTTGAAGTACTCTCCAAATGATGAGAATGGTCAAACAATGCTTTCATCTTATTCACAAAAGCTTCAAATGAAACAAGAGTGGTGGGTTGACGTGAGTAAAGAAACTTTAGTGGTTATTTGATTGCTTAGAGATAGCTCTCTGCATGTTTGAAGTGTCCTGGTCTGAATCTATTGGACCCATTTCTTGGCCAGTTCATTCTCTTTGAAGTGAAATGTACTGGTCCCAAATGTAGGACTAGTCACAGAGACTGAATGGAAACTACAAACTTTTTTTTTTGTGTAAATCCACTGCTTTTGAAGTTTGACACATGCTAGGGTCTGTGAGTCAGGGTATCTCAGTTTCCTCAACACAAATTTGGGCCATTCTTATTTGTCTCTTGCAAATCTCCAAATTATATGGAAGTGCAATACTAATTACTACTTGCTACCAAGGGCCGTGGCTGTCATCAAATCTGGATTAAACCCAAGTCAGGAGGAGGGTTGGACCAGTCCTATTAAACAGGACATGCTATATGTTTCCTGAAACCCACTTCAAGATGTGATGTTAGGACACTAATGTGGAGACCAGTTAGAACACCACTGACACAGACTGAAATGTGTCTTCTGTGTGATTACCACACCTTCCTTGAATTATGTAACAGTCTGTGTAAAATTATCTTATTAAAGGTGTATCCTTACAACTTAGTATAGATGGTGGGTAATCATCCTCTGAACAGATTATTCAGTTCCTTATCCTGTGTCAACCATATGCCAAGTGGAAAGAGGAGGCCCTGATAATGTTTTTCTTTTTGTTTCCATTATTTATCCAGCTGACAAGCCAAAGCCAGTGGGCTGCTTTCTGGGACATAGAATTTGGAATCCAGGCTAGCTGATGCTGCTGTTCAGCTCATGTGAAGAAGTCATGCATCAAACAGAGATATTAAAATAGAACAAGTCACAAGTACACTGTCAATATTGAGCTCCTATTTGTCCTCTCCGTACATTATAAAAAAAAAAAAGAATCTATCAAAACCACAAGTCATTTAGCCCCTGACACTTTTTATGATCTTGAGGGATAAACTCTAGCTAATGATATAAGTTGTAATTTTAAGATACCTAAGATTTTGTAATAACTATGATTAATTTGATATATCAGTTAGCTTCATATAAAGTCTATTAAACAGAAATAAGTCAAATCAATGGTTGGTGTGACCCGTCTTTGCCTTTAACCCTTGTATGGTGTTTGGGTCTGTGGGACCCGTTTTCATTTTTTATCAAAAGAAAAAGGATATGATTAATTATTTTTTCAAACTCAGACTCATTGGCCTTGGCTCATTTTCTCTGAAGAACATATATCAGAACACCCCCACCCCCCCGCCCCACACACACACACACACACACACACACACACACACACACACACACACACACACACGCACACACACTCACACACTCACACACACTCACACACATTTATATTACATACAGGATGTTTGGTTTCACAGAAAATATTATCTGTTTACTTGGTACCAGCTGATACCTGTAACACATTCTGCGTGTACTTTCCAATGGAAAGAAGACCTCTAGAGTCACTGCTCAACATCAAAAAGAGTAGCTCTCATCCCAACTCCAAATGTATATTTTTAAAAATACATTGTGTCTTAACGTACATTTTATTGTCACACCATCTGGGATCATCCACCTTTAGCCAGCAGTCAGCGTCCAGTCAATTTCCTCTGCCTGAGGTCTCCCATTCTGCCCTTGCCCAGTCCTCCTACTGTGTGCCTGTGATCCCCACTCCCATTCCTCATTGTCCACTGGCCCACGGATTGCTCCTCTGAACCCCCTCCACCCACCAGGCTTGGTGTCCTTTGTCAGCCTGGCTCTTAAAAGGGTCGAGTGTACTGTCATATCTTCCCCTCAAAGTGCCTTTTTGAATTCTTATTATTTCCCATTTTACATTGAAGATACCACTCTAGTGTATCTTTTGATTTTGTTTACTTTCTTTTTCCCGCTTCTGATTGTCCGACCCACCCTGATATGAGTCACCTATTCATAACTGCCCCGTCTCCCTTTTGTGTTGAAGTCTCTGTGTTCGCTTCACTCCCTGTTGGTTTTTCTGTATTCATTCTCTCTTGTTTCTCTGAGGATTCATGACCTGCATTGTTGAATCTGTTTTGTTCCTGGTTTTGTACTTTAGTTTCCCTTGTGTTTAGTCTTTTGTAGTCTTGGATTCCTGGTTGCCATCTCATACACCTGTAAGACTGCAAGTTATATTACATTTCATGAATACATTTTATGCTTACTTTGACCTCCTCAACAAAGAATCCACTGTTAAGTCTACTCTCCCTCCAAAGGACCTGCCACTGTCAGTATCCACAGCAGATGTGAGAAGAATCCTCCTGAGAGTGAATATGAGTAAAGCTGCTGAGAGCCAGCATTAGAGAGAACCTGTCATGGTCATCATGTCTCCATCCTGATAAAGAAATGACTATACTTCATAAGCATCCTGTTATATGGGATGTAGACAAGCCCACATCTCATAAAACTTTTGTTTTTCTGAGTAGCATAAAGGGATAACATCTTTAACATCTTTAATTGCACTTGAACATAATAGGCAGTGAAGTAGGGTTATTTTTTATCAAAAGAAAAATTAAACGAACGGCTTGTAATTGGTATGAAGTAAACATCTGTTGAGTATTTTAACATAAAATTGTTTGTGTTAATTTGAAAACCCAAAAATGCAGCCGGTCCACCAGACACAGGAACACTGGCTGAATGACAAAAATACAAACACCACACAAGGGTTAACCCTAAAAAGAAAAAAATGAAAAACATGAGATAGCTACTGACAGAAATGGACGCCATGAAAAGTCCTACTGCTATGCTTACTAACAGTTCCTATTTGCACTTTACAGACAACAATTTTTACTATTACTTTTGCATTTGGTCTACATTTTACTTTCAATAGAAACAAAAATCTGAATCTGAATATTATAATGAATACATATTACTATGCTTAATTTTCCACTCTGCTTAAGATACATTTTGGATTAATATTCTAAGCCAACTAAAATTTAAATAATTACCAACTATGACAGACTTTTGCTCATAACTGTAATCTGTAATTTGTATCATGTTTTATATACTGCATGTCCTTCTCCTTCTCTCCTCCATTCCCAGCTGTCCTATTTTCCTCCTTTCACCCAGCCCGGCCATCAGCAGGAGGGTCCTCCATATGAGGTTCTCCTCAAGGTTTCTTCCTGTGAAAAGGGAGTTTTTTTCTTGCCACTGTCACCTTAAGTGCTTGCTCTGGGGTCAGGCTCTGGGTCTCTGTAATGCGCTTTGAGACAATTTTGATTGAGGAAGGCACTATGTAAATAAAATTGAATTGAATATTTGTGGTAATCTGTGTCATTTGGGAGAGTGGGGCAGAAGGGTGGGGTGGCAGATATTACTGCAAAAAATCACATTTGCAGATGCTGCATTTCTTCAGACCGCAGAGTTTGTACATGTCCAAATATTTAATTCAAATTTGTTTACACTCCTAGAAGATTTCCCAAAATTTTGGACTGCTTATCCAAGTAGGTGTCCAGTGGGTTGGGTAGGTTAGTGGGTCAATGAATTATTAAAGTGAAGTGAAGCTGGTGAGCTGGAGTGATTATGGGCAAGCTGTAATACCCACACTTACATTGGTTTGCAAGCCTACTTGTGTAATATATTTCCATTAATTGCCACAGTGCCCAAGGAGTCATTAAGATGTTCATCAGAGCTCACTAGGACACACTTATTTAAATAAGTGCATCCCACCACTCACACAAATACAAATACTGTATATGACACAACTGAGTTCAGATGTTTTGTTGGAACAAATAACACTTTAACATGGCATTTAATTAGTATCACAAACTGCACACAAAAACCATGTGCATGCACATGGAGAGCACAGTACAGTATCTGAGAATGGAAAAGAAAGAGGGAGCGTTTCTGCTACAAATGTGGTCCCTGCTCTTTTGATTGGTCACTTTCAACGCCAACAGTCTCTGTTCATATTCTCAAACAATTTTGAATATTTACTGCACTTACTGTATGTCAGTGTCAGACCACTAGATGCCACAGGAGTGCCAGTAGTTGCCACACAGGGTCAGTTGTCACTCTGGCGTTCACTCCATTTAAGTGAATTGGAATGTGGTCTCAAACTTTTGGACCCCATTGTAGATATTCAGATATCAGCTTGATGTTTGTCTCTCATAATCTTTAATAAAAGGATATTGCATTTTATATTTCATATTTATTGACAGTGATAGTGTTAAGTGATGTAATTATTCTGTTATTACCTGTACCATCCCAGATTGTCAATATTGCATGACAACTATATGTGGAGGATCTGCCATAACTTTGTCGTGTTTGGATGTGAATAATAGTATTCATACTGAATCACCATATGGTCTATGGTCGGCTGGAGTATACAGTGTTGAATTGTGGGATACATTTAGGTCTAGATACTGCTCCAAAGTGAAAGTAGAAGAGATGCACATCAAGTGTGAGTTAAGTACACTTGTCTGATGGCATTTTTCCAACACAGGGCATGCTTTCCCACTACCTGCCAATTAAATGAACGTCCCAATACCCAACGTGTGGGTACTGGGACAGACCTTCGCTTCCTTCTTCCAATAACTGTTTCCCAACAGACATCAGAAAAAAAAAGTTATCAGGGGCTTCTATTACAATCATATTTTCAGGTTTATGCTTACCAAACATGCTCCCTCTGTAAAGCTTGACAAAAATAAACAAATATTTCTCTGCTAAGGTTATAGTAAAATGTGAGTGTTTAAATGTCTAAAATCTTTGGAAATAAACAAAAGATATGTACAAATGTTGAAATCAGAATGTGAGAAAATAAACAGAATGTGTAAAATGGGAACAGGCTAAAGTATTTAAATGTAAAATGTTGTTTGATTACATTTCATTAAAATGAATAATTTTATTAATGATTCTACCCTATAAAAGAAGTCATTGTGTTTATAATAGGAATATAATCTGCTGCAAGTGTGCAAGTGTAATGCACTTCAGGTGTTACCAGCTCTTCCATGCTATCTTCACAGTATATCAACAAAGAAAAACACACTGACTCAAGGCTTTATTAATTATCACCATGAATATAGTTTATTATAAGTATTGCACAAAATCATCCCACGGTCAATTACCTGACACTAATTGACTTGACAGTTTTTAGGACTACATGTTAGCTGATGCTTTTCTGCTTGATTTCCCCCTTTCCACCTCCTTTTAAGTTTTCCTTTCTTGACTTAAATGTTGTTTGTTGGCAGACAGCGTATTGCCCAGTCAGATTTAAGAGTGAGGGGTCTCTGCCTACACACCACAAATACAAACACAAACTCCTCCCTCTTCCCTTCACTACCATCACTCTGTCACCACAGAGCACAATAACACAAAGATATCAGCTTTAAGTTCATGTGTAATATAATGGCAGAAAGAGAGGACATGGTTTGATCCCACACTAACAATTCAGCCATTTCATTCATGTTATTGTCCAAAGTCAGATTCTCTGAGGACAGCAATGATGGTATAATATAGAAAATAAAATAATGCACAAGTTATGAAGGTTGATTTATATTGGTTTCTCCACATGTTTAAAAGTTTAGGTCTGAGCATCTTATTGGTATAGGGAAGATCTGTAGAAGGAGAAGCCTATAATAGCTGAGGGCATGAATGTGCTGTTGTCTAGTCAGCATAGATGATGAATCCAGAGAAGGTGCTGTACTTGTTGTTGTTGCCTCCATGAGCTTTGCCTCCATCTAGTTTAATGTAGACCTCGTCTCCTGGCTCCAGATGCAGCACAGCACTGTTACTGGCATAGTCATAGTTCTGGTCTGCATCCTGGGCAATGGCACTGGCCCGCACCTGCAGGAAAGCACACACAAGCACTCACAAGACTGTCCATTTACAAATATGAAAATAAACAGTTCTTCTATCTAGCAAGTATTAATACTTTGACTAAGTTTAGGATTAGGTTTGAACAGCTAGGAGGGGTAATTTATTGATTGATTAATTGATTGAAGTTTGTGACCTAAAATAGAAGCAGATGAAAGTGAAAACAATTTGGTGGGCATTAGTGTTTGGTGTACTTTATTAGTACAACAAAACCACTTCAACCCAGAGTTGAGACCAGAAGAAAGCAGAGCTATAGTCCTACACGCTTCTTTGTGCTTCCACTAGAACAGTCACCCACCCAAAGCCCCAAGGCATCCCATCTAAATTAACTAAATCAAACTAAACGCTGGAAGAATGAAAATTAAGACCACTGTAGCAAAAGTGAAACTGAGGCCGAGGAGGTGGTGGAGTTGTAGCCATTTTTTACTCAAGTCAAAACTAAACCCATAATTACTTAAACTAATTCAAAAACCTTGTTCTTAGTCTTTCATACCCAAATTGGAAAACACAACAACCAATTCTAAGTAAGCTAGTAAGCAATCTTAATATTCCTTTGAATGTCCATAATGATGCGTTTATCATTTATCTCTTCTCTCAGAGAGTAAATAAACCCTCTCACTGTTTTAACCACACTTTCAACCTTGTTGTGGCATATGGCATTGAAATTGAACATTTAACAGTCTTCCATAAGAACCCTTTTATGAGACCATCATTAAATTACTTCTTTTTTTTTTTTTTTTTTTTTTTTTAGGCAAGATGTCTCTCTGATAGTGCTGAGGCTAAATTCCTCAATAAAACAGAGGACTCCTATGCTAACTTTAGTCTCCAAACTGATTATCTTGTTGACAGTGCTGCAGGCTCAATGTGAATGATACTTGACTCTACTGCCCCTGATGATAAAACAAAAATGGTTTGGTCCATGGTTTAACTGTAAAACCTGCATATTAAATAAAAAGTGCAAAAACATGAGAGGATATTGAGTCCTGCATAACATTTAATTTTCAACATCAGTCCCCTCTACATTTACACAGTCCAGACGTTGTGGATTATATGGATGCCTGTTTTATAGAAATCCAAGGCTTGGACTTCCAAAAAGGGATGATGTTATCATCACTGTCAAAAGACCACTGAGCTCCTGCTTCATCTTGGGGAAGAAGGTGTCAAATCAGGTAAAATCAGGCAGCAGATGACTGCACAAAGACTGACTTTCATTCTCAGACAGTGGTAATTTGCAATTTTCAATTACCCGAAACAGAAATACCACAAAAGTGATTAACTTTAAACTTTCTGCATAATCACTTAAAGAGTTGAACTCTGCATGCATGCAATATATGATCTCCTTCTATCTTAGGCCACAAATTTATCACCCCACATATTTTAACTGATTTTAAAATACTGCCAGAGCAGCCAATTGCTCTTTATCAAAGGAGAAAAATAAAAACAAATATCCCAGGATTGTTTTCAGCACTGTAGCCAGGCTGACAGAAAGCTTTTTCGATTCATGTACCCGATCCCAATTAGGCCACTTACCCTTAGATGGCACTTCTTTTTAATGGATATGATCAGCTTGTGTATATTAACAGGCTGTGTACCATAGTCCTTTAAAGTAGCTACATATTCTTAACATGTAGCTAACATATTCTTAAAAAGCTAGGTGTTTTACTCATCTATAGACCTATATCTAACCTTCTATGATACACTCTAGAGTGCATAATGTTAGATCTCAGTGCTGCATTTGATACCATTTACCACCTCATACTATTACAGAGACTGCAACATTTACATTGACTTAAAAATAAAATAAAATAAAAGTTGAAGAATGCTACAGCTTGTAATGTGCTGTAATGTAAAAACTGCCCCTAGGTGTGGTCTTCAGATTTCTGGAAAGATCTTACTTGCAGGATCAGTGAAAACAGCATGAGTTTAGGTCCTCAGTTTAACAGGTTTGTCCTCACCACAGGTAGTCAAGTTTTCACTTATTGTTAATATTTTGTAAATACTGTTAATTGGTAATATTTTGTAAATACTATTATTTATCTATTTTATTTTACTTACAACGTTTTGTATGGCATTCTGGGTGAAGAGCAAAGTAAGAATTTCATTGTACAGGAAACCTGTTTCCTTACTGTGCAAATGACAATAAACCCTTTGAATCTTTGAATCTTGAATCTTGAAT